>NW_010729156.1:1742475-1753132 GCF_000365185.1 Nelumbo nucifera | reverse complement strand
TGTTGAAGCAGCTGAATAAAGAGAGAGATAGATTGAAATTATAAAGAAAAGAATAAAATATATATATATATATATTAAATTATAAATATATATTTTAATAAATATTATATTATTTATATATTTTATATAATATATAAAATACATATTATATATTTTATAAAATATATAATACTGAGTTGGGCCGGGCCAGGCTCGGGTCGTGCTTTTTTGACAAATCCCGAGCCCGGCCCGAAACACAGTCGGGCTTACTGTGTTTAGCCCGAGGTCAGGCCCGCGGGCCTAATTATATGACCAAGCCCGGCCAGGGTGCGGGCCGGGCCGTCGGGCTACCTGGCCCATGAACAGGTCTACTACATAGAAGGGATGGCCCATGATGAAAAAAAAGAAATAGAAAAGAATAAATACGTATTAGAAAGGTACATTGAGACCACATTCCATTTATATATCATCCAAAGACCACTAAAGAATCTATAATCAGTTTTTCTTCAAATGGAGCTTCTGATCCTTATTTGTGCAGCATTATTTTCCTACTTAGTTTCTAGTAACATACAATTAATGATGCCATTTGATCATGGAGGCACCATTGAATATTTCACAGATCTTTCGATCTTTCTCAAACAAATGCAGGGCTTGGGAGGGACAAATGTATATATGTAGTCTTACCCTGATAAACAAAGCGATTGTTTTCAATATTTGAACCCCGATCATCTAAGTCGCAATGGAGCAACGACCCATCCGTCGCAATGCCATTCTTTTATTTAATATACATTTAATGTAAGGAAGAAGATGACAGAGAGAAATTATTTAATACAAAGCTCCACTTAGATTGATGAAGAAACAGTATAAGGAGTAGAATGGCTACCTTTATTACAATCACTAAGAAAAGCGAAAGAGATTATTTAACTTAATTAGCAATTATAGATACAGACACAGTAATTGAAATCCCCATCTTTTTGGCAATGACCATGGCCATCGTAGGCTCGGTAGCACCAGGTCATGCATCCGCGGATATTACACTCGTCGCTGCCGAGCGGCTTAACTTCCACACAAGGCGGAGGACTGTCAGCAGCATCCGAACTGGGCAACACTGAAGCAACTGCAACAACCATGCATCGTTTATACAATAAGAAAATAAAATATCAAATAAATAATAAATAAAAAAAGACTGAAAGAGGAGGGGCCAGGGGGAATGAGACCAAATCTGTGTATATTCTACCAGGATTCCCATTGTCACTGATAAACGATTGCGTGTATAACAGAGGAGGCAAGCTCTACCAACTCTACATATCATCAATAATACTTAAAAGTAAAAGAAAGAACAACAATATTATTGGACTGTTGAAGGTTGCACCATGTGATGTAACCATGGCTGTAACACAGTGTAGGAGAAGTCTATCTTGAAACTTTTGCAAGTACATAGCAAGTCTTTTTTTGATGTTGATACAGAAAGATGTATTCATGTGTTATAGAAATGATCATAAACATATGATAAGCAGAGACAAACAAATGATAATGAGGATAGTTTAAGAAACCTGAGAGGACAAAGAGGACAAAGAAGAAGCAGCCGAAAAACTTAGCCATCTTTGTATCAACCTATTTGCACAGTGTGTTCTATTGTGTAAGAAAACTGTGTATATCCTATGGAACGATAAAGAGATGTGGGGGGGTATTTATAAAGTTCTTGGTGTGTAGATTTATTTATAAATAGCACCCTAAGGTGGATGGATTTTTCGAAAAGAAAAAAAAGAAAAAAACTGTGGATGGTATCAACATTTGATGTATCAATTAAGTAATTAATGTATCCACCTGTTCTCTGTCTATTAAGCTAAGTTATTAATTTCCCCAAAGAGTAAGCAAGTTTTCTTTTAGTCTTGGCTTGGATCAAGAAGAGTACCAAGTACAGTAAATGCTATCTTTTTATGATAGTAAGCTAGCTGCATGTTGCTAACCATGGTTTCTTTATTTACTATATTCAATTAACAATTAAATACTGTTGGTCAAGCTTTGGGGTTGTATATTTTTAATCCACAATTTTGGCCAAATATCAAAGTGTTGACTTGAATGAGCTGAACTTAACTGAGTTCTACCATGAATTATATTAAGGCATTGTTCGTTTTTTGGTAAGTTATTTATCTAGGAAAATGCACTTATCCGGGTAAGTTTTTTTAGTGGGTAAGTGCATTTACCCATGTTCTTTTATTTCAAATGCATACAAGACAATGACCATTTTATCCATAAAAATCCATTATTACAAGGGGCATTTTTCTCCCATTCAAGTATTGGCAACTTCTCCCCAAGGTGGGAAAGTAGTTATCCACTTAGGAGATGGGTATAGTAAGTGATACCCATTAAAATAAATTTTCCTTGGTCCCCACATAAATCTTAAAAAGAACATGGGATTTTGGTTAATTGTAATTAAAATCCCATAGATCAATTTTTCCCTCTCTCAAAATCTAGAAAAGGAATGCCACCTAAGTACAAATCTCGAATGACTCATCTTTACTAGTTTTTATTTTGAATTGAAGATGTTTCAATTGACCCTTTGGTGGTGATTAATGCTATGAACAAGTCAACAGTAGAGACATCTCTACTCTTGCATCAGAAATTGGAAAACTTTTCAGTTAAGGGGGGATTCCAGGATCACTCTTCTTTTGCTGGTGTCCCCTCCGTCAGATGGATTTGTGAAGATCAATGTGGACAGAGGTTTTAATGATCATAATAAAGCTTCTTTTGGTTTTATTGCAAGAGATTCAGCTGGCCTTTTTTGTTGGGCAGTGTGTGGCCCTCTTTCAGCTGAATCCCCTCTGATGGCAGAATCTCTAGCTCTCGTGTTAGCAGTAAAGGAAGCAAAAAACAAAGGGTTATTTCGGTTTTTTGTTGAATTAGATTGTCAAGTTACTCAGGGCCCAAAAGACTTGGTTTTTTTCTCAGAAAAGACATGGCTAGCATGAGAGAAGGTATGGAGATCAGATTCAGTTGGTACCCCAGAAGTGTTAATGTAGCTGCCCATGAACTGGCGAAGCTTGGTTTCAATTCAGATTTGTGGTTTGATGGAGACTTACCAAACTGGTTACTCAATTTGTGTTATGTATGGTAACCCATTTCTGTTATAATTAGATAGTCCATAGAAGAAAACAGCTCTACAAGGATGGTAACCCATTTCTGTTATGTATGGTAACTGACAGTAGCAGGACCAAGGTTACCTGAATTTCGAAAACCCATTTCTGCTACGTCTGCTAACTGAAAGTAGCAGGACCAAGGTTAACTGAATCTTGAAAACTTTAGAAAAAGACCAAACCGTATTAATAAGGTCGACCAATCGTACTGTGACCTCCATTACTTTAGGCTATGTTTGGTTTGAAAGAAAAGATAGGGAAAGGAAAGGAAAGGTAAGAAACTTATACAACGTTTGTAAAGTTTTTTTTTGCTTTTCCCTTCCTTTTTCTACTTTCTCCTTCAAATCAGACACAACAATAGAAATGGGGCAGGTGTCAGTGATAAGTTGTTAAAAAATAAAAGCAATGTTCCAAGTTCTCGGCAACAACCGTGTCAGTTGGGTCAGTGAACCAGTCACAATTAAGGGTGTCAATGGACTGGTTTTGGATTGGACCTCATCCAATCTAAAATCAATTTGGATGGATTGGACAGATCAACAAAACATATTGGATTGGATCAATCTCATCGAAAATATTTATTAGATTGGATTGGACCTGATCCGTCCGTAACAAATTTATATTGGATTGGGTTGGATTAAGCCAAAATCTAATTCAGTGATATAAGATAAGAATATATATTCAATAAACCGAATTTGGATTAAAACCAATCTAAATCAAAATAAAATTGAATAGATTGAATAGTCCAAACATTAAATTGGACCAATCCAAATTAATCCAAAACATTTATTGGATTAGATTGGACCAGATCCATTTATAATGGACCCACACTGGACTGGATCCGATTGAACCAAATCCAGTCCAAATGACACCCCTGCTCACAATACCTATTCAGGCCAACAACTCCGACCATATTTTACAAATAAAAGTATAAAACCCATTAACTTGATCAAAACCAATTGATTGATGACTATATATTATAAAAAATAATAAATAACAGAAAAGTGGTTGATGACATCACGGGTTGTCCCGTTGATGATTGAACCATTGAATCATTAACCCTGATAAAAGAACAGTTCAAGCTTCTGGTCGGATTTTAAAATATAAAAGGTGAAGGGGACAGAAAAGTGAGCTCTAAATATAACAATAAAAAAAGGAACGGATCTGTTATGTATGCAATATTCAAACCGTATAGAACTGTCAATATATAATACACTAGTTTTACAATTTAAAATCTAACCAAAGAACAGCTGAAAACCCTTAAAATAGTTTAGGGAACTATAAAATCAATAATGGTTTCTACAAAGGAGAAAAAAGGAATTTCACCTATTGATTAGCACTGTGGTCACCTATTATTAATCCATCTATATATACTCCAAATCTTGGTTTGACGACATGGATAATGATCAATCAAAATCTTTCTTGTCTACCTTACCCTATTTATACTTTCAAGTCTCTACACACATACATTCCTTTTCTATTAATGGTCCAATAGTATTCATTGTTCATCTCTCAAGTATGAGGAATAAATCTCGTCGTGATCAAATGTCCCACAGACCAGGGTTGGGGTGGGAGTGGATTTAATGAATGTATGACTTTTGGCATTGTTTTATATCTGTGTTTTAAAACCGACTTAGAGGATGAATTGTTTTTGATTGTGGGTTGTGGATTAATGGTCCCAACCAATTAACTAGGTGATATGAGTGAGACCGTGGCATGTTCATACATCACCTTGGGATGTATAGATTGTAAAAAATTTCTCAAAATAAATAAAAAAAAAGAAATAATCATACAATCGAGCATACTGCAATGGCCTTTTAAAGTTTTCAGTAGAAATGGCAATAGGGCGGGGCGGGGACGGGGACCCTCTCCCCATTCCCGTTCCTGCGAAAATTCTCATCCCCATCCCCGCTAACAGGGATAAGGTTATCCCCATCACCATCCCCTCGGGGATTCCTATCCCCGCAAGGATACCCATTTCCCGTGATTCTTTATAATGCTAACCATCTTATTTTTGTTTTTTATTTTATTTAAATTAAATAAAAATAAAATAATTAACATTTATAATAGTATTAGAAAATATTCAACCATATTTTTAAAAGTATTAATATATAGATGTATGTTTACATATTTACATATATAACATATGCATACATATATACATATATATTAGTGGGGATCCCACGAAGCGGGGATCGAGGTCCTCGCGAGGTGGGGAGTGCTCTCCCCATCCCCATCCCCATCCCCGCGGGGAAAATCACCCCTATCGTTGCCCCATTTGGGGCTGATCCCCACGGGAATCGGGAGAAATGAGGAAAATTGCCATCCCTAATTTTCACTACATTGTCTATTATATATTTTTCATTTATTTTTTGTTATATAATATATTTTTCATTTATTTAAAATATTAATATCAGTTCAAGCTTAAGCTTGGGCTGGGATCTATTTGAGAAACAGAGCTTGGCTCGCAAAAACTTGGGCTTAGTGTTTAGGGCCCTAGCCCGAGCATGTAGGCCTAAAACCTTGTCCAATCCCAATGATGAATGTCTCAAGCCAAGTCAGCCCGTCAAGCTATCAAGCCCAATGGATTAGGCCTAACTATTGGGTCTAGATCTTGAATCCACTCCCAACTCTTATATAAAGATTGAAAAGAAGTTTTTTTTTTTTCCTTTGTTTTTATTCCACAACAAAACTATTTTATTTATATTAATCAACCTCGAAACCCAAAAATACTAAAAGATTTCATTATAACTTGAAAGAACGAGAAGAGGAACAAACAAAACATAAATAAGTTACATATTTTTTATTATATAAAATATATTTTTAATTATATAAAATTATCAGGTTAAGCTTAGGCTTAGGCTTGGCTTTGATGAGAAAGCTGAATCCCAATGGAGGAAAAAGGTCAAGCTTAGTGTTTTAGGTTTGGGCTTGAGCCCATGGGCCTAAAATCTTGTCCAAGCCCAACCATGAAAAGTCAGACCAGGCTAGCCCGCCAGGCTACATGAACCATGAATAGGTTTAATAATAACCCATTACTTTGTGTTTGGATCAATGGTTCAACCGCTTGGGTCGAATGGATTTTGACAAATTAAGTCTATGGTTTCTTAGAAAACAATGAGTTTTAGGGACCTGAAACCATAAGAATCAAATTCGGATACCCCTTTTGACCCTAACAAATCAGATTAAAATGGAAATGTCAATGCATTTAGTTAATAGATCAAATTCAAATACAGCCCGATCTGATCTGCCCTGACCCGATCCAATATGTTTGTTATGAAATATTATATATGTATATTCTATACAAATGATATATAATTATAAATTATATATTATAATAGATTATTATATTATATAAATGAAGTTTTTTATTACAATCAAGTTCAATGAGATTCAAATAGGATATCTAATAAGATATCCAAATTCGAATCATAATCTTGAAAATTTATGAATTCTTGTCGACTTTGATCATCAAATTTCTTGTTGAATAGGATTTGATATTATTCTTTATCAAATCTGATCCAATCCCTTTGCAGCCCTACAGTTCTACGGGTGCAATTGAGTTTAGCTGAGCCAAACATTGGCATGTCTTGGCTTGGCTTGACTAACATACTACTTGGTTGAGTTTGAGTTCAAGTTTGACTCGAATTATATTTCTCGGCCCAAACTCAGCCCGATTAAATATTCAATGAATTCAAGTTTGACTCAAAAACTCGAAAATAATTGTATTTATTTGTGATATATATATATATGATATTTTTTATAATAATAGATAGTATGTATGTACATATGCATGTATATGTATGTATAGATGTATGTATGTATATATGTATGTATTTTATGTATGTATGTATGTATAAATTATATTTATGTATGTGTTTATCAAGCCAAGCTCATGAGCTTCTGAGCCAAACTTTTTATTACTTAGCTCGAACTTGAATAACTAATTAAGCTTACCCCATGGTTCAAACTTGATTCGAGCTTGAATAAAATCGAACTCAAATCGAACCTAACCCAATTCAAGCTTGAACTATTTGATTAGAGTTCAATTTACACTACACTGATCCTAAACACCCCCGCCACCCTTATGCTTGTAAGGGTATTGCATTATTTTGGAAGAGTAACATATGGCGTTGTTTAGTAGGGTCAACAAGTTTGTTTTAATGGGCTCCACCCTGTATAAAGCACATTGCTTCAAATGATTTTTTATATATATACGGCATCAAAATCAATATTAGGCTTCTGCAATACCTACTTAATAACACTTCTTATTATGGTAGATATTCTTGTGTTTCTTCTTTACCTAATTAAAATGGTTCCTTGCCCTCAGTCTAGCGCAGAGAACGAGGGCAATTCAGGTAGTTTAAAATCAGATCCTTCTTCTGGAAGCCTAGATTATCTTTCTGGTTGTATGACATTTTAGTAGCTAATCCTATTCTTCGTGGCACTAGTAGCTCCAGGGGGAGAGGTAGGAGAGGTCGTGGCAGACACCCGTGACGCAAGAAGCTATCTAATTTCCTTCCTTTTTTGCACCTTCCTGTGGTTTTATGAGGGTTGTTGTAGAGTCAGGGGTGCAGGAGCTGTTTGATTGGAGGCTAATTGTAAACTATAGTCATGGTGGGGATTGTAGACACTCACAATTCCCGGTTTCCCTTTTGGTTTAATATAGCTTTTTGCTCTATTCGGTAGCAACTATACAACTTGTATGCTCTCTCTTTCTAGTTTCTTAATAAATTATTACTGATAAAGGATGATTTGACCTGATATATGAAATAGCGATACGTGGACGTTGATTCGGCGTAAGCGACAGCTCAGCGTCATGTTCCGATACGGTTAAGTGATAGGCCCATAAAGCAGCCCGCTACGTGGTAGCGAGGTAAAAGAGGGGCTTCCCACAATGCGAGCTCCGAGTTCCCCGAGCTACCTCAAGGAATATTCTAAGGCAAACTTTAACTTACAACCTAAAAAGCCAGCTCGCCCGAGCTCCTGAACAAGGCAAATCATCCGAGGACCAATTCTACTAAGGGTACTTCTGAAGTATTCAAAGCTCGTTGCGGAGTAGCTCGCGAATGGGCCGCACAAGCTTTCCTCAGGAAGCTTCTAGTTAATAAGTCGTACCTGTCAGACTGGGCCACGTCCCTAACTGACGGCGTAGTCCCTATCCTTTCGAAGTCTGCGCCCACGTCTCTCAATAGGCGGAGGCGTGCTTGTCACTTTGGGGATGTGTCGCTTGCCCGAGTAAGGAGTACATCCCAACAGCCACCTACGCAGCCCTGGCAAGTAACGGATGTGGCAGGGACCCAGTGGCGGTTATGCCCGATCTCGCAAGAGCACTCCTATAAGAGCCGTCCAGGGCAGAAGAGAAAGGCTCTCTTGAGACCTCTAATCTCGGGAATATAGTGATAAAGCGCGACCTTCACTCTTAGCTTTGGTTTTCTCTCTTTACTCCCCATACACAGTACTAACTTAAGCACCGGAGTATTCCCGTCGGGCTAATCCCCGGGAATCCTTCCTTCCATCTTCTCAGGTGTCGGTCGTTGCCAGCGAGGAGCCAGTCACCCGCCAGCTAGGAGTGCCCAGATCGCGCCACATCATTTTGCACTGTCTGTGGGAATCGTTTCGAAAGGCCTTCCCCTTTAAATTCTCAGTTACTTCTTCTTTCTTAAACACAACTCAGCACTCATGGCTTCCCCTAGCAACGTCGGACGAAGCATAGAAATGGGTAACTCCACGGAGCAACCCCAGTCTCCTAATGTCTGTATCGGACAGTTCACCGTCCCCCTCTTAGCGGACGGAATTCCCAGCTTGAACGTGCCTCTCACAATGGCACCTGTCATCGCCCCACTCCCCGCTACAGTCGGAACAACCCCAGTCTCCTACTGTCTGTATTGGACAATTCACCGTCCCCCTTTCAGTGGATGGAATTCCCAGCTTGAACGTGCCTCTCACAATGGCACCTATCATTGCCCCACTCCCCGCTACAGTCGGAACAACATTCACTAAATCCTCGGTTGTGCCCCCAGCGGCCAGTCTGAATCAGCTGGAGGACCTGATGCGGTGCATGAGAGCCATGCAGGCTCAAATGCAACAATTCCAGCAACTTCAGCTCAATCAACTGCACGTGCTGCACCAGGTCTCCCAACACCAGGTCTCCCAGTACCAGTACCAGCAGCAGTTCCCCCAGCTGCCCCAACCTCAGCTTCAACAGCCTCAACTCCAGCCTCAGCACTTGGCCCCGCAGCAAGCCAGATCTCGCCGCCAGAGCGAGCACTTCGGCCGAGGAGAAGCACCCCAAAATCCCCCTAAAAATCAGACCTCCCCCCTTGGCAGACGGGAGAGACCGGCTACCCCGATCTCGCTGCGGGTGGACAGGTTGGGGGGACCCCGGCTAGGCAGGTCAACGTCGCCTTGACAGTCGAAGTTCGGAACCACGATCCTCGAAAATCGGTTCGAGATTCTGGCAGCAGACTCTAAGCAGGCCTCTTCTGTCCGCAGCCATCACCAGCAGACTGGGCTGCTCCCAGCGCAAACCATTATGGACAGCGCGGAGGTGAGCAGCACTAACGCCAAGCCCACCAAGAAGCAGAGACGCCGCCGCTGAGCTCGCCGATCTGTCACCCGCGATTTGCCTGAGTTCATGGGCAAAAAAGAGGTAGGCTCGGCCAAAGCCAAGGCTCCCCTCCTCTCGGTTCCATCCCCCATGTCCTCCGAACTCTTGGCAGTCCCAATGCCCAAGGATTTCAAAATTCCCCCCCTTGACAAGTATGACGGGTCGTTTGACCCGAATGATCATGTAGACGCCTTTCAGTCACAGATGCACCTGGCGCGAGACAGTGAGTCATGCATGTGCGTGGCCTTCTCCACTACCTTCAGGGGAGCAGCACGCATGTGGTACCGGAACTTGGCGCCTGGATCGATAAGAAGCTGGGCGCAGTTCGCACAAGCCTTCACGTCCCACTTTGTCACCAGCAAGCGGGGCCCGCAGACAAAAGAAAAGCATCTTCAACGTAGCCCAAAGAGAAGGAGAGTCCATCCGAAGTTATATCTAGCGGTTCAACGATGCTTGTATGCAGATACTACGCCTGGACCCCGCCGTACGCCTAGCAGCGGCCAAGAAAGGCATGAAGCACAAGGAGTTCAAGTGRCACATGGTCGTCAACCARCCCGCRACCATAACCGAGTTCCTAAAGCTTGCGGATAAGTTCATAGCCACTGAAGAGGAGATCAACCAGAAGGGTGAGGGCGCACTCGAAAAAAGGAAGAGAGAAGGGGAACCTCCCAATCAAGAAGATACCTGAAGAAAAAAGGAAATAGTACGGGGAGCAAAGCCGGGTCAGTTGTTTCGGGCTCCTGCACCAGACCGGGTAGACTACACTCCACTGAACACAAAGCGGGCTGAAATTCTGATGGCAATCAAGGATGCCCCGTATGTGAAGTGGCCACCTCGTCTGAGGGGGAATCCCAATGAAAGAAATAAGAGTTTGTATTGCAGTTTTCACAAGGACCACGGTCACAGTACCGAGAGTTGTAAAAACCTCCGCGAC
>NW_010729156.1:1543496-1739702 GCF_000365185.1 Nelumbo nucifera | reverse complement strand
TGGATCCTTCACGTAGATGGCTCCTCGAACCAACAGGGCAGCGGTGCCGGAATAGTTCTGCACGGCCCAAGCGGCATGAAACTGGAGTATGTGCTACGCTTCGAGTTCGAGGCATCTAACAATGAAACAGAGTACGATGCGTTGATAGCCGGACTAGCCTTAGCCAGAGAAGTAAAAGCCCAGCACATCGTTATCTACAGTGACTTAGCCAAAGTCAGAGAGGCCTTGCTCAACTTCCAGTCACACTTTATCAGATAGATCCCTAGGTCGGAGAACGCCGAGGCCGATGCCCTGTCCAAGTTAGCCAGCACTAGCGACATCACCACGAGAACCGTATACATAGAGGACCTATCTCGGCCTAGCATTCTCGGGAGGGCATAGGAGGTCACTCCCGTCGTTCAAGTAGAGCCAAGTTGGATTGACCCACCCATGAACTTCTTGTTGCACGGGACCCTTCCTGCAGAGCGCAATGCAGCCAGAAGGGTGCAACGTCAAGCATCCAAATATGTCATAATAAACGGGCGGCTATACAGGAGATCCTACATGCTCCCTTACCTACGTTGCTTGTGACTTACCGAAGCCGAACTCGTACTCCGCGACATTCATGAAGGTCTGTGTGGCGGACACTTGGGGGGTAGGGCTCTCGCCCAAAAAGTGCTTCGACAAGGGTATTACTAGCCAATGATGAAGGCAGATGCCATTGAACTCGTTAGAAAATGTGATAAATGCCAGAGACACGCCAATGTTCACCACCAACCTACTGCCGACCTCAAATACCTCACCAGTTCGTGGCCTTTTGCACAGTGGGGCATTGATCTACTCGAGCCATTCCCGCCAGCAATAGGTGGAAGAAAGTTCTTAGTGGTAGCAGTGGACTATTTTACTAAGTGGGTAGAAGCTGAACCCCTCGTAGCAATAACAGCTCGAAATGTCCAAAACTTCTTTTGGAAGAACATCGTATGCCACTTCGGATTACCTTGGGTATTGATCTCCGACAACGGCAAACGGTTCGAGGACATCAAATTTCAAGATTGGTGTCGAGACATGGGGATTCAACAAAACTTTACTTCAGTCGCGCACCCTCAGGAAAATGATCAGGCAGAAGTCACGAGCAGAGCCATCCTGCGCGGACTAAAGGCACAGTTGGATCGAGCTAAAGGATTGTGGGCAGATGAACTACCTAGTGTTCTATGGGCCTACCGGACCACAGAGAAAACTGCCATGGGAGAAACACCTTTCAATCTCACCTATGGCACCGAAGCAGTGATCCCCAGGGAGATTGAAGTACCTACGTTGCGCCTGGAAGCATACAGTGACCAAACAAACGAAGATGAGCTACGCACCATCCTTGACCTACTCGACGAAGTGAGGGACCTCGCGTACATTAGGACCACGGCCTACCAGCAGAGAGTAGCTCGGTACTACAACGCCAGGGTCAAGAAGCGGAACCTCCACGTTGGTGACGTAGCCCTCTGTAAAGTTATGGTACTTGAACCCGGCACTGGCAAACTCGGGTCCAACTGGGAAGGCCCTTACCGAGTGAAACGAGTGCTCGGGGAAGGAACATACGAGCTCGAGACCCTCGAAGGAAAACAAGTACCTTGAGCATGAAATATCGTCAATCTGAGACAATATTATCTGTAAGAAGCAAGAGCGGACTACGGGTCCCTCCCTAAGCCTAAGGGCCAAAACACCGAGCTAACATGACCTCGGTACAAGAAAACCCTAATCGCCACTTCAACGTGGGAGAATCAAAGAGCGGACTACGGGTCCCTCCCTAAGCCCAAGGGCCAAAACACCGAGCTAAAAAAGACCTCGGCGTGAAGAAAGTTGCCTCAATAGCGAAGCCAAAGTACGAAAAATCAAAGGCGTAAGCAGCTCGGGTTTAAACCATGTGAAGCATAGCTCGTTTCGATACGCCGGTCGAGCTAAGGAATAACCAACCAGTGCTTAGTTCGGACGTATGTAGTAATCACTTCACGGTATGCCGCGGAAACCCTAAACGTGACAGAAGGGGAGAACACCTACCGAAGAGCCCTACTTTGGGTAGGTAACTTCAAAAAACCCCAAATGATGAGATCATTTTAGCAAAAATAAAAGGAGTGCATTATACCCAGAAGAAGGGTGAAAATTTTCATTCTACAAAAAAAAAACAAAAAAGACACAACAAACAATAAACAGCAAGCAAACACAGTGAAAAGAAAATAACAAATGTAGCAACCGAGCTAAGCAGGTCGGGAAAGGTTCAATCATCACAGGGCACAACTACCCAACAGGAACAAATTGGTGAAAGACCGGGTTTACGGCACCCGGAAGCCACAGAAGCCTAGAGAAACGCCACCTCAAGGATCCGCCTCCTCATCCTCCGGAGAGTCAGGCTCCTCTTCGTCCGCTTGGTCTCCTATCTCAAGGGACAGACCCTTCATGGTAATGTCATCAAGGTTAAGTCCGGAGAACTTCTTCCGAACCTGCCACCAGCAAAGCTTGAACCCTGAGCGGTACGAACCCGAGCCCTACTCCGCCTGGAGGTCATGAAACTCCTGGGAGTCTTTAAAATCACAGACCGCTTTCTCTCGCTCAGCCTCCACCATCTGGTCAAAGTTTCGGGTCCGATTCAGAAGAGTAGACTCTAGTTCCCACACCTGTTGCCTGAGGAGCTCCCTCTCTCCCACCATCCTCGACGATTCCTCCCTATAGCGTGTGCTCTCTTCAGTAAGCCGAGCGATTTGAGCCTCCTGGTCATGAACGAGCAGCTCCTGAGACTCGCTCCCCTTGCGGATGTGATGGAGCTCGCCCTGGATCCGGTTGAGCTCGACCTAGAGCTTCTGGTTGGCTACACGCTGGTCGAGGGCGTCGACGCGATGGATGCGCGTCTGGAGAGCCATGGCATGGATGGCAGAGTTTTCTTATCAGCGAAAATGAAAGATCAAAAGACCGTGGAAAAGGGCAGAACAAGAGAGAAAAAAAAAGGCCACTTACCACCATGCAGTGAGCAGAGGTGAACGCGGAGAGATCCCCGGACTCCATATTTCCCCACTGAGCAATTTCATCGTTGGTGATTGCCTTTCGACTCGTCCGACGAGCTACCAGATAATCATTTACCCCCTCCTAGTTCCCCACTGGGAATCGAGGGTAAGGTCGGGGCTGAAGGGGGTTAAAGGGCACCTCCCCCGGCTGAGGGAGCTCGCTTCCCTCAGGGTTGATCCCACTAGTCCCCTTAGGAGGGGGCACCGGGACCTCGGGTGGAGAAGGCAGGACTGGCTCGGCAGACCCGAACTCAGTGCTTCCCGAAGGAGGAGTCCAGTCGGGGTGCGTCCTCTTCACCTAGTGTCTCTGGCTGCCCGAGAGTAGGCGGCGCGAATCGGCACTAGACATGATGGCTGCCAAAAGACCACAAGATATTAGTCCAACAAGAAGCAAAATGCATGTGTACACAAGTCACAAGACACCACGACCTAAAAGACCGACCTACCCGGGCACAAGCCTGCCTGCACGAGCTTCTCCTTGGCCAAGTAGTCCGAGCAGAGGAAGCCTACCGACGCCCAAGACAGCATCGTTTTCCGAATCTCAGAGTTCAGCTCGGCCCCCGGGTCCTAGATAGCACACCTCCAAGAGGTGGGAAAGGGCCACCCCTCGGGGTTACGGACCACAAAGTAGTCCCACTTCCAGGTGGGAATCTTATTCGGCAGCTCATATAAGAGCTTGTAGCCGCGACGGGGGGAGAGGTAATAAAAGCGCCTCTTCGGAGGAACCCCAGTAGCAGCATTCTTTATACAAAGGATAGAGGCGAAAACATCAAGGTCCAATGGTAGGCAGTACTCGTGACATAGGGATATAGTCCCAACCATGTTTCGAACAGCGTTAAGGTGAAGCTGGTCAATGGTGACGTTGAAGTGGTTCAGCACCTCCACTATCAAGGGGTGCAGGGGAAGACGCAGGCCAGCCTTGAGCTGTTCCTGGAAAATCACTGTCATTGGGACCATGCTCCCAAGGAAAGTTGCCAGTGGGGAGGCTGTAAACCAGGTCCCCGAGAAGGCGAAAATGGCGGATTAGAGACCTGAGTCTCTCCGCTGTCATTAAAGAAGGGCCAAAGGTATCGGGCTCCCTCCCTCTAGAAGTGGACGCCATGTCGCCAGAGGCCTCCCAAGCCTCCGGGATATGCTCCCAGGCTCCCCCTGAGCTCGAGGGAGCATCACCATCTTGGCTATCGTCCCTGTGGTAGGTATGGCGTGGGTACCCAGACATGGCTGATGGCGATTGGGACTCACTAGAGTAGACGGAACGAAGCGGATTAAGAAACTTGAGTAGACTAAGCGAAGTACGCGACCTCAGAATCCAAAGCAAGATAGCGTGGACGAAGGTAGGGCCGAGGGGGGCTCCCCATTTATAGCCCTCACCCTCTCAAACCGATGGTGTGTTTTGAGAACTTTATGACCAACTCAGACTTCTCGCAATGTTTACTCTTTAAAGTTCTTGCTTTTTTACATTCCTTTTAGTAAGTTTTCATCCATTTCCACCCTGTCCTTTGATTCAGACTAGCAGGATTATGAACTCTCATACTGGTCCATAACTAATGGGACTTGTTCCTCCTCCCATGGGTCCAAGTTAGATTCTAAGAGCTCTGCCCGGCTCCAGTGGTAGCGGTCCTGGGAAGGAGTGTTAGGTTTCTTGGGGCTGAGTGCAACAAACCTTCTTGCTTTGTTATAGGCGAGGACGAGGTGAGATATTGGTCAAGTGCTAGAAAAGGTGAGGCTTCTAGATAGACTTCAAAGTATCAAAAAATGCCAAGTGTATCAGAAAGACATTTATAAAAGACATATTGGGATACACCTCAAATTTGGTATATATACATTAAACTAATATATTTTAATGATTTTATGAAGAAATACATTATAGTTAATTATAATTTCATTAAAAGCTTGTACTTAACTATAATTTGTAAATAGTAATTCTTAAGTTTTATGGGATGGGAAAAACCCAATTATCCTATCCAACCATAAAAAATACATTAACACAAATTCTAAGTGAAAATATAACTAATAATTGTTCATTATTTAAATAATTACAATTTATTTTTTATTTACAAAAATTATAAAAAGTCAAAATTAAATAAACATTGAACAATATATTAAAAAATAATTATTAAAGAAGAAATGTCAATTGCTCTTTGGATATGATAGATCATCCAAAAAATTATAATATATTCAATCATTATGATCAAATGATAAAATATAATTAATTATTATTTATTTTTTAATTATATAAATGTAAAAAAATAATTGTTAAATAAAAAAGTTAATTGCTCTATCGATATGATAAATCATCCACGGATTTATAATATATTCAATCACTGTGATCAAATGATAAAACATAATTATTTATTTTTTGAAATAGGTAAGATATAATTTATTGAAAACAAAGAAAGTAGTTTACAAGAAGTATACAAAAGATGAGAGACCGAATTCAAAATTGGCCTAACAAAGAAACCGAGAAAACCCACAAAAAAACCAAACCTAAAAACAACAAAAACCAAACCAGCGGACCCATACCACAAGGTACTACAAGACAAAACCAAACCAGCGGACCCATACCACAAGGTACTACAAGACAACAAAAAACCCCACCCAAGCTACAGAGATAAACCACCTCGATACTTAACCTCTTCCTCTCCTTCCTTTACGGCCTCTTGCAACCCCTTAATAGAAGGTCAATTTCCTTTGACCTTCTATTACTAGTAAGACAACCCAGGCTGCCAATGGAGCTGTTAGAGAAAGCATTATCAGTTTCTACCTCACACCCTAGGTTGGGGCCCAAAGATGATGCCTGGGTTTTAAATACTGAGGTCTCCTTAGAACTCATCCACTCACGTACTTGGGATTCTTTACCTTCAACAAAAGGCACACCAAGAAAATTTTCAAAAGCCAACAAACGATTTACATGCTCCACCACATCGTTGATCTGGGAAGGGGGGACTCGTTGGGGCTGGGCATCTTCAGTGACCAAAACCGGGTCTTCAACTGGTACCTCCAAAAGACCTAAACCGGTCTGTTGTTGCTGATCAAAAGCAAAATCCACCGAGGTGGGATGAGCCACTGCACCCAGTACGTCAACACTTAGAAGGATGTCCACATCACCCACCTTTCTAGAATCTAGGTGTATATCCTCTCTCCCAGTGGGCCCAAGTAAAACCTCAAATCTCTGCCAAACATCACGAAGAGGAACCAAACCATTGGATTTCGGAAGCACAGTCATAGGGAGGCCAATCGAGCCCAACAATGGTTGAAACATTGAAAGAGTTCGGATCTCTTGTCCACACAAACTCTGCCCACCTCTACCCACATAACATCGATTACAACCACACATGGAGAACATCTCATTCTCCTACATAGTATTATGCAGAGGAGATGTTCCCAATTCACGGGGGATAGTGTGTTATGGGTAGATGTGGACAGAGTTCTCTTGAGCAGGATATCGGGAGTCACTTTTGAAATGGATTGAAAAAGGGACGCCTTCTCTATCCTATCACAATGCAAATTTTTGAAATTTGAAAAGCCTGCCTCATGGGGAAGCGAAACCAAAGTCTGAAGTGGTATGATCTGGAGATTGGTCTCCGGCATTGCTGTCATCTCCCCACCCTCCCCAAAGGACAATGGATGACTAGCAGAAAGTGGCGATGTTTGTCCACCCGCCCTCATTGGCCAGCTTCGCTTTCTTCGTCTCCATCTTCATTTCTTCTGTCTGTTCTTGGGGCTCAACGTCATTGAACACCATCTAAGGGTGGTAATTTTTCACCCAACCTACTGAACCCACCCAACCCACCGAGCATCTAACCTACACAGCTCACCCATTTACTTGGTGGGTTGGAAATGGGTTTGATTGCCCATTGGGTCAATTTAAATAGGTTGGATTGGGTTGGGTTGTGGATAGCCATTAAAGATATAAGTGTTAATCCCTTAACCATTTTTTTTAATTTTCTTCATTTGAACGAAATAATTTATAATTAATGCATTAATTTTCTATTAATTATTGTCTAAAGTTAGTTTTGTATCAAATCAACACGCTTCACCCAAATAGACATAAATCCAAATCAACTTGACCCGAGTCCAGACCAGCTTAACTTGGTTTAAATATGAATAGACTCGATCAACTCGGTTCAGTTTGTTTGGGCTGGACAGCCTAGTTCAAACCTGACCTGAGCCAGGGCATGTCAATCTGAGTCAACCCAAATCCAAAGGGGGTTAGGTGGGACAGGGTCTGGATCCCAAATCCACCCCGCTTGCTTTGCTCATTTGGATTATCCAACCCGACTCATATCTGTACAACCCAACCCGAATACAGATTGGTCCAATTTACTTCTCTTGACCCACTTTGAGCCAGTCAGTTCATTCTCAAACCCATGCACAAACCTAATATGGGCCAATCCTAGTCACTCCACCATTGACTGAACCGGTCTGGTCTGATCCGACTAGACTGATCTGAATCTAAGTGGTTCAACCACTCTTGCTGTGATTAACTCGATTACAATCTAATTAGATAGATCAAGTTGGTTTGACCGGTTTCAACCTAAGTAGTTCAATCAAATCCGAAACCCGAACATAGTCAAATGGCTTTGTCGCTTGTGTAGAAATAATATGCATGTAATGTGATTTGGACCTTCACCACTTGTGTAAATAGCAATTACTATTACCACTAAGTTATAACCAACTTATTTGTCAAGAGAGAGTTAATTTTTTGTTTTAAGTGCATAAATATAAGATTAATGGATTTGGGCGGGTTGGATTGGGTTAAAGCGGGTTTGGGTTGAACCCAACCCATTTAATTTTATAGAAATGGGTCATTAATGGGTTAGCGGGTTAGATGGACTGAGTTAAAACTCAACCCAAACTAAACCGAACCCAACCCGCTCAATTTCCATCGCTAATCTCCTCACAGGGCAGGCTATTATCTTACGAGGTGCCACTCTCGGAACATTAACAATGTCCTCCACCACATGTTTTGAAACACCCTGACCAACCACATTTGTCCACTGCTTTGTAGGAAAAAACAGAGGGGGTTCAATTTGAAAGGAAAATTGAGTCTTCCACCACCATGCGGAGCATAAATCTCATGCCATTGACCACCAACTCGATGAATTTAGATATAAAACATATTAAGTCTTTATAAGCAGATAAAAAAATTACCCTTTCAAAATTTTTGTTTATTTGCACTCTCCTAAATCTCTTCACAAAATTTCTATAGATCTATTCATAACACAAAAGAATTGTGATTTTGAATATAAGAAACGTAGATCAACATAGATTTAAACATTTAAGAAAAAAAAAGAAATCATATGTTCTTGTGAAAAGTTTATAAAACTTACATACTTTTGCTATATTATTTCAAAATTTGAAAAACCTTCAAAAACATTAAATATTTACACTTGTTCATTGTATTTTTTGCAATCTAGCCCTCTAAGAATGAGGTTTGGAATTTTTGAGTCATTTAGGGTGAATGAATGATTATTTCAAGGGAATAAAGCTTTCTTTCCCCTTTATTTTTCTTTTCATTTTTGTTCATATCTTTTTTGTATAGTATTGTTCGGTATATTACCGATATGGCCCGATACAGTCCGGCATTGTCGAAAAAAATGATACTACCAATTTTCAATCATATCTCATTTCAAACTTTTCAAGATATACGATATGCCCCATATCGAATGTATTGAATTAAAACTTGGAGTCTTAAATATTAATCTAAATTAAGCACAGTTGACTTGTTGTAGTTGAAGGTTTTTAAAGGTGGCAGCCCTAGTCAAGCCTAATCTTACCCTTAGCAACCTAACTTTATTGATAGGTTTCTGTTGGCTGCTAAGTGTAGCATACTAACTTTATTGATTAGGCTCAAATGAAAAGGGCAACATTAATTTGCCAGTAAAAGGAAAGACATAGAGGAGATCACGACAAAGAAGGTTGTAGCCGCAGCTAGTAAGAAGGGATCCTAGTCTAAGGAAGGTGGTCATTGTTGAGGCAGCCAAGTAAAAAGGTGACGAAGTTGAGAAAAAACTAAAAAACAAATTATGTATACTAAAGTCTACACTACCCAATAAAAGAAACATTAAGAAAAACCACTACAATATTTGAAACATATTGAAAACCTAATTCAATAATGTTATAAAATGTTAATGTAGATAAGCTCTGTCCGGACATTTATTTAGCATTTATTGAAATGATGAGAATTCCTAGAAAAGTTAATTAATGTAGTCATGTTCTACGCCAAATTCCTTAGTCAATCTGCCCTTGTTGCACCAATCACATGTCCATTTGGCCTGATTGACTTCTTCTAATGTTTTTCCCAACCAAATGAGAACATTTTCAGTGATTGTATATGCCGATTATTTGGCCCAACATAAAATAAACTCTGTTGAAAGCTTAATACTTTTCTGCAGTAACTATCAAATCAAAGCAGATTTCAACCATGTTCTCTAGGTTCTAGGATTGATGGTTATGAATATCTATGATTGAAGATAAAGCTGTTCTGACAACAACGGTATAGTAGGCTTGGGGGAGTGCTTGAACGCAATGGAGGTATTCTCATATAAGTTTCGACGTGGGACGTGGGTTAGAGAGGGTGGGAGCTGCATTGGAACGTCAAGTGGGGGCAGTGTCTGGGCTAATAGATGCAGAGTTCCTTTCCTAGCTTTGAGTGTGTGTTTTTTGTGTGGGGGTAAATGATCCCAATCAGGTGATTAGAATTGGTCCCGAGTTCGGGTGTCAAGATGAAAGGGTAAATGACATGGGACTTGGATGATTTTGGTGTCATAGGATTTGAAAATTTATTCTTTATGTATCCATTGTCTAAAATTTCTGATTTGACTTGAAATAAATTTAAAGATAAAAATGATTCTGATCAGACGATCATAATCAATTTCGGCTTCAGGTCTTAAGATGAAGGTTTAAACGGGATTGGATTTGGATGATCTTAGTGTTGTTGGATATAGATTTTTGATATCTATATACTTATGGTGTTGGATTTCTGATTTGACTTGAGATGAGGTTAAGGATCAAAATGGTCCTGATTGGACAATTAGAATCGATTTCGGTTTTGGGTCTTAAGATGAGAGGATAACCGGTGTTGAATTTGAATGATATACGTGTCATCGGATTTGAATTTTTGAGCTGTACATAAATACGGTATTGGATCCCGTAAGTCTAGACTTTTATAAAGTCCAAGACAGCCCCCAGGTCAACTAATAGGTTAGTTAAAGTATGTTTAAAATTTGAGATGATGTAGAAAGACTAAAGGGCATAATGGCCCGTGATGAAAGAAAATAAGAAATAGAAAAAGAATAAGTAATTAGTAAAAAGGTCTATGAGGCCACATTCCATTCATATATCATCCAAATACCACTAAAGAATCTACAATCAGTTTAAGGTGGAGCTTTTGATCCTTATCTATCCGGCAGTATTTTTCTTATGTTCTAATAACATACAATTAAAGATGCGATTTGATCATTGAATACTTCACCGGCCGATCTTTCTCAAGCCAATGCAGGGATTGGGAGGGATAGATGTATATATGTAACCTTATCCTGGCAGACAAAGAGATCGTTTTCAATATTTGAACCCCGATCAACTAAGTCGCAAACTCGCAATAGAGCAACGACCCACCCGTGGCAATGCCATTGTTTAAGGAAGAAGATGGCAGAGAGAAATTATTTAATACAGAGCTCCACTTAGAATGATAAAAAACAGTACAAGGAATAGAGTGGCTGCCTTTATTACGTACAATCAATAAGAAAAACGAAAGAGATTATTTAACTTAATTTGCAATTATAGACACAGACACAGTTATTTTCATTTCCATCTTTTTCGCAATGACCATTGCCACCATAGGTTTGGGAGCACCAGGTCATGCATGCGTGGATATTACACTCATCGCTGCCGAGCGGCTGAACTTCCACACAAGTACCACCGCCAGCAGCATCGGAATTGGGCAACATTGAAGCAACTGCAACAACCATGCATCGTTTATACAATAAGAAAATAAATATCAATAAATAAATAAGTAAATAAAGGCTGAAAGGAGTGGGAGAATTAATGAGAGCAAGTCTGTATATATTCTACCAGGATTCCCATTTTGTCACTGATAAACGATTGCATGTATAGCACAGGCGGCAAGCTCTACCAACTCTAGATATCAATAATACTTAAAATATATAAAAGAAAGAAGAACAATATTATTGGACTGTTGAAGGTTAAACCAATGTGATGTAACCATGACTGTAACACAGTGTGGGAGAAGTGCAGCTTGAAACTTTTGCAAATATATAGCAAGTCTTTTTTGGATGTTGATACAGAAAGATGTATTCATGTATTATAGAAATGATCATAAACGTGTGGATAAGCAGAGACAAACAAATGAAAATGAGGATAGTTTAAGAAACCTGAGAGGACTAAGAGCACAAAGAAGAAGCAGCCGAAAAACTTTGCCATCTTTGTATCAACCTATTTGCAGAGTGTGTTCTATTGTGCAAGAAAACTGTCTATATCTTATGGAATGATAAACAGTTGTGGGGGGTATTTATAGAGTTCTGGATCTGTAGATTTATTTATAAATAGCATTCTAAGTTGGATGGATTTTCAAAAAGAAAATAAAAAAATTGTTGATGGTATCAACTTTTGAAGTATCAA
This sequence comes from Nelumbo nucifera, assembly GCF_000365185.1. The sequence continues at coordinate 1,728,033 of NW_010729156.1, read as the reverse complement.
ATGGGGTCCAGTATATCTTATTAATTAAGAAGCCTAAATATTGGAAATTAATTACGTAAACATGGCCTTTTTTGTTGGGCAGCGTGTGGCCCTCTCTCAGCTGAATCCCCTCTAATGAGAGAAGCTCTAGCTGTTGTGTTAGCAGTAAAGGAAGCAAAAAACAAAGGATTATTTCGGTTTTTTGTTGAACTAGATCGCCAAGTTTTGATCTCATATCTTAACAGCTCGCCCACTCAGGGCCCAAAAGACTTGTTTTTCTTTCTCAGAGAAGGCATGGCTAGCATCAGAGAAGGTATGGAGATCAGGTTCAGTTGGTGCCCCAGAAGTGTTAATGTAGCTGCCCATGAACTGGCGAAGCTTGTTTTCAATTCAGGTTTTGTGGTTTCATGGAAACTTACCAAACGGTTACTGAATTTGTTGTAGCTTTGTTTTTGTCTCAGCTCTTTAGGTTTGTTAGGTTGTCTCTGTTCTGGTCCTTAATTGATAGCACCCCAATATACTTCTTGTATGCTCTGTTTCATGTTGGAATGCAAATTTGAATGGGATTTAAGGCCTGAAATAAGCTGGCAGGTAATTAATAGGTCTTTGACTATTTGTGTTATAATTAGATAGTCCAGAGAGGAAAACAGCTATACAAGGATGATAACCCATTTCTGCTATGTATGGTAACTGACAGTAGCAGGACCAAGGTTACCTGAATTTCGAAAACCCATTTCTGCTACGTATGCTAACCAGTTACTTTAGAAGCTATAACTGCTTTTCTCACAGACGAGAAAAGCAGTCACAATAAGAGTACTGCATGTGTTTTTTGGTATGGAGAAGTGGGGCAGGGATCAGTGATGAGTTGTTAAAAAATAAAAACAATGTTTCCAAGTTCTCGGCAACCGTGGCAGTTGGGTCAATGAACCACTCACAATTAAGGGTGTCAAACGATTGGTTTTGGATTGGACCCTATCCAGTCCAAAATTAATTTGGGTGGATTGGACGGACCAATAAAACATATTAGATTGGATAAATCTGGTTCAAAATATTTATTAGATTAGATTGGACTTAGTTCATCCATAATAAATTTATATTGGATTGGGTTGGATTAAGCCAATATCTAATGCATTGATATAAGATAAGAATACATGTGTCAATGGACCGAATTTGGGTTGAAACCAATCTAAAGCAAAATGAATTTGAACAGATTGGATGATCCAGACATTGTATTGGACCGATCCAAATTGGTCCAAAACATTCGTTGGATTGGATTAGACCTGGTTCATTTATAATGGACTCACACCGGACTGGATCGGATTGGACCAAATCAAATCAAATTAACACCCCTAGTCATAATACCAATTCAGGCCAACAACTCCGACCATATTTTACAAATAAAAGTATAAAACCCATTAACTTGATCAACAATCAAGTGGTTGATTACTACTACAAACAAAAAATAAAAAACAGAAAAATGGTTGATGACATTACGGGTTGTCCCGTTGATGGTTGAACCATTGATCCATTAACCCTCGTAAAAGAGCTGTTCAAGCTTCGGTTCGGATATTAAAACATAAAAGATGAAGGAGACAGAAAAGTGAAAGCTCTAAATATAACAATAGAAAAGGGACGGATCTCTTATGTATTCAACCAAAATCTACACACATAAATTCCTTCGTTTTGTTTGGATAATGATCAACCAAAATCTCGTCGTGATCAAATGTCCCACAGACAGGGTTGGGGTGGGAGTGGATTTAATGAATGCATGACTTTTTGCGTTGTTTTATCCAGTGTTTTGAAACCGACTTAGAGGAAGAATTGTTTTTGCTTCTGGTTGTGGGTTAATGGTCAAACCAACTAGGTGATATGAGTGAATTAATGGTTTTATTATCGGGAGATGTTCTCAATATATGGCGGCGATGTTGTGGGGGGCAATCTTACTGGGGGCTGATTTGATCTCGTATATTCTAACTATACATGTTCACAAGATGTGCAATCTAGGTTTAGGCTGAGATTTGCCTCTACAGTAATAAATATACCTGTTCACAGGCCAGTGGGGCTGCTTTTGAGCCTAGATTTGCCTCTACATTAATAAAACATGTCTAGGCCTGAACCTGAGCCTGACCCTTGTATAAAGCCCGATTCTTGGGTTCAAGCTTGAAGCCTCACCAAGAACTTGGGCAAGAAGATTTTTATGATTCTTTATTCAACAATATAACTGATTTATTTATATTAAATAGCTTTAAATCCAAAAATAGTAAAGGACCTCACTTGACTTGAAACAAGAGAAGAGGAACAGAGAAAAAATATTGACTTGAGAAAGTCAGAGCTTGGCTTGTAAAAACTTGGGCTTAGTGCTTAGGGCCTAGCCCGAGCATGCAGGGATAAAACCTTGTCCAATCCCAATGATGAATGGGTCATGCCAAGCCAGCCCATCAAGCTATCAAGCCTATGAGCTACCAAGCCCAATGGATTAGGCCTAACCATTGGGTCTAGATTTTGAGTCCGCTCTTAACTCTTATATAAAGCTTGAAAAGAAGCTTTTTTTTTTCTTTTGTTTTTATTCAACAAAAAAAAAACTATTTTATTCATATTAATCAACCTCAAAACCAAAAAATACTAAAAGATTTCATTATAACTTCAAGAAAAGAGAAGAGGAACAAACAAAACATATATAAGCTATATATTTTTTATTATATAAAATATATTTTTAATTATATAAAATTATCAGGTTGGGCTTAGGTTTAGGCTAGGCTTTGATGAGAAAACCTAATCACAATGGAGAAAAAGGTCAAGCTTAGTGTTTGGATGGGGCTAAAATCTTGTCCAAGCTCAACCATGAACATGTCAGGCCAGGCTAGCCCGCCAGGCTACACGAACCATGAATTGGTCTATTAATAACCCATTACTTTGTGTTTGGATCAATGGTTCAATCACTTGGGTCGAATGAATTTTGACAAAGTCAATGGTTTCTTACAAAACAACGAGTTTTAGGGACCTAAAACCAAGAATAGGACCAGGTAATGGTTTGACCATCTATATCAACAGCATTGATCTTAGTATGTCTTCTCCACTGATATAGGGCTGCAAATAAATTGAATTAGATTCGACTTGTATACGGATTCTATCTAGTAAGAATCAAATTCGGATACCCCCTTTTACCCTAACAAATCAGATTAAATTGGAAATGCCAATGCATTTAGTTAATAGACAAATTCAAATATAGCTCAGTCTGATCTGCCCTGACCCGATCCAAAATGTTTGTTATGAAATATTGTATATCTATATTCTATACAAATTATATATATATATATTATAATAGATTATTTAATTATCTAAATCAAGTTTTTTAGTACAATCCAAGTTCGATGAGATTCAAACCAGATATCTGATAAGATATTTAAATTCAAATCATAATCTTGAAAATTTACGAATAGGATTGGATATATCCTTTATCGAATCTGATTCGCTCCCTTTGCAGCCCTACAGTTCTAGGGGAGCAATCGAGTTAAGCTGAGCCAAACATTGGCATATCTTGACTCCACTTAACTAAAATACTACTTCGTTCTAGTTTGAGTTCAAGTTTGACTTTTACCATATTTTTTGGCCCAAGCTCTGTCCAATTAAATATTCAACGAGTTTGACTTTGGCTCAAAAACTCGAAAATAACTGTATTTATGTATTATATATATATATTTATATGGGTATATATGATCTTTTTTATAATATATAGTATGTATGTATGTATTTATCAAGCCAAACTCATAAGCTTTTGAACAAAACATTTTTTTACTTGAATTTGATCTTGAATAACTAATCGAACTTACCCAAAGGTTCAAACTTGATTCGAGCTTGATTAGAATCGAACCAAACCCAATTAAAACTTTATTAGAGCTCAATTTAATTACAGCTTTACACTACACTGATCGTAAACAACAACCCCCCCTCCCCCACCTTATGCTTGTAAGGGTATTGCATTATTTTGGAAGAGTTGCATATGGCGTTGTTTACTAGGATCAACATGATTGTTTTAATGGGCTCGCATTGCTCCAAATGGTGTTTTATATACAAGGCATCAAAATCAAGGCTTCTGCAATACCTACTTAATAACACTTCTTATTATGGTAGAAATTCTTGTGTTTCTTCCTTGCCTAATTAAAATAGTTCCTTTCCCTCTGTCTAGCGCAGAGACCGAGGGCAATTCAGGTAGTTTAAAATCAGATGCTTCTTCTGACAGCCTAGATTAAAATAGTTCCTTGCTGTACGACATTTTAGTAGTTAATCTATTCTTCGAGGCACGAGTAGCTCGAGGGGGAGTGGTAGAATGGAATTTGAATATCCAAAACACTGAAGTTTACCACTTGAATAGAAATTGCTCTAACCACACCCCTCCTGTTTCTATTCTCAATGAACCTGAAAGTGGTCTAAGACCTTTTCGTTTTCAAAGGATGTGGAGTTTGCATCCCGATTTCAAACAGAGACAACTCTAATGAAAATAAAGCTACTGTCCAGAATGCTAGAGATTATTTAAACCAAATGTTAGCTCAAGAGGAGATATTTTTTAAGACAAAGATATCGCGAGAAATGGTTAAGAGAAGATGATCGAAATTCTAAATACTTTCATTCCTCTATTAAGGTCCACAGAAGACATTCACATTTTAATAAAATTTGGGTTGATGATGAAGAAGTCTCAAACATTAATAATATTAAAGCAAAGGCAGTGGATTTCTTTAAACAAATGATTATTTATTTCAATCTATTCCTTGTTTAATTACTAAGGAAGATGATGAAAGTTTGATTCGTATCCCTACTGATGAAGAAATCAAATCAACAGTTTTTTCTATGAACCATGAAAGTGCTCCAGGTGCAGATGGTTTTGATGGCTCATTCTTCATTAGTTGTTGGGACATTGTTGGCATGGATATAATTAAGGCCATTAAAGAAATATTTTACACTAAGTGTTTTCCAAGGATAGACCAATAAGCCTTTGTAACTTTTGTTATAAGATTTATGCAAAATTGCTGGCAAACAGATTGGCAGGGGTGCTTCCTGAGATTATTTCTACAGAGCAAGGGGCTTTTGTCAAAGGTAGAAATATAAGTGATAACATCAATTTGGTGCAGCAATGGCTGGGGAGCTGAATAGAAAATTAGGAGGAGGTAATGTTATTCTTAAATTGGACATGGCAAAAGCTTATGATAGAATGAATTGAAAATTTGTCAATTTAGCTCTTCAATGTTTTGGTTTTAGCAATATCTGTATGAAAATGATTAAGATGTGCATGTGCAATTGTTGGTTTTCTATAATTATCAATGGCACTCCAACAGGATACTTCCATTCGACTAGAGGTTCAAGTAGTGGAGGGTGTCTGAGTTTAATTAAGCATGTCCTCCAAAGTCAATTAATCCATGTCCTTGGAGCTGCTTCTCCTCCCAAAACCGTGATCCACATGGTCCATTGAATGTTTGCTAATCTTTTGTGGGGAGCCTCAAAGTTTGGAAACAAAAAACATTGAATTGGATGGACAAAAATTTGTAACCCTATTGATGAAAGAGGTTTGGGAGTGCGATCCATGTTTGATATTATTAAGGCTTTCAGGTTAAAATCTTGGTTTAAAATCATTAAAAAAGAGGGTATGTGAGCAAAGTTAATGAAATCAAAATATATAAAGTCCACACCTATAACTTTTCTCACTACTCCTTCCTCTAGTAGTAGATTTTGGAAAGAGATGTTGCAGATCAAAGATATTGCTATTAATTCTTGTCAATGGATAATAGGGAAAGGTCAAATTTCCTTTTAGTATAACAACCGGTTGAGTTCTGGCCTTTGATTTGTCAAATTGATGAAAATGAAGTTGAAGTTGTGGATTAATTTAGAAATTTAATCAAAGTGGCTCTTTCACTACAAAATCTGCTTGGAATATCATTAGGAATCATGGGCAGCACATCTAATAGTTTAAATAAGTTTGGAAGGTTAATCTCTCAATTAAAATAAACATTTTTATGTAAATTTATGTATGGTGTTGTTCTAGTTGATGAGATCATATCACGAAGAGGTGTTAATTTGGCTTCTAAGTGTTGTTGTTGTGGAAATCATGGGGTGGAATCATTTAATCATTTATTTTCTACCGGAGTTATGGCTTCTAAAATTTGGTTTTACTTTAGTAATCTCTTTAACATTCCCATCTATCCTACTCAACATGTAGTGGATCGAGTTTTTCATTGGTGGAATGTTTGTAAAAAGGATACTCAAGTGAATCAAGTTATTTGTATCACTCCTTCTATAATCCTTTGGACCATATGGAAAGAAAGATGTAAACGTATATACAAAGGTAACGGTTCTTCATCCTTAGTACTTATAGAAAATATTAAAGAATAGTTGAAGGACATCAATGCTCTTACTAATGATCCTTCAAATATGGATAATGGCCCTCTTTCACTTCAAGTGCTACACATTCCTTTGAAAGCTTCAAAATGGAACAAATACAGATGGGTTAGCTGGAAATTTCCAACTAGCTTTGCTTACAAGATGAATGTGGATGGGGGCTTGTCGCAGCAATCCTGGTCAAGGAGGTGGGGGTTCACTTAGAAACTCTTTTGGAACTCTCATATTTGCTTTTCACTGTTACTATGGTCAATCTACCACTACTCAAGTAGAATTTTTAGCTTTATATGATGGTCTAAGCCTTTGTTTGCAAAGAGGCTATAAAGAAATTGGGGTTGAAAGAGATAACATGATTATTATTGACATTGTAGATCGGATTATCCTTGAAATTCTGTTTACATCTTGCATAGGATTAAGAACTTAGTGTAGAGAATGAATATGGTGGACCCATATCTTGCAAGAAAGAAATCATTGTGTTGATCTCCTAGCTAACAAAGGAACTAATGAAAGATGCATGCCTAAAGTGATCAATGGTAATTCCCAAATTCCTAAGAGTTGGCTCATCTTATTCACAATGATAATTTGGGTTTTCCTATGCTTACAATTAATTACGTTTTTCTAGGCCTCTTTTTTGTGGGCCGACGATGGTGAGGGAGAGCTATCTATGCTTGGGTAATGGGGTATGGCGGGCTAAGTCCTCCCCTGTTATTACAAATTTTCCTTTTGAAAATGGTTAATAAAATTTAAGACGATCACCCCTCCACTTAGAGTAAAGTTTGGGGTTAAAAAGAAAAGGTCCATTGAACCCACATCCCATTCAAATATCATCCAAAGACCACTAAAGAATCTACAATCAGTTTCATATGGAGCTTCTGATCCTTATCTATCCAGCAGTACTTTTCTTAGTTATTTTCTAATAACATACAATTACTAACGACATTTGATCATTGAATATTTCATCGGCTGATCTTCCTCAAGCCAATGTAGGGTTTAGGAGGGATAGATGTATATATATAGCCTTACCCTGGCAGACAAAGATATTGTTTTCAATATTTGAACCCCGATCATCTAAGTCGCAATGGAGCAACGATCCACCCGTCACAATTCCACTCTCTTATTTAATATACATTTAATGTAAGGAAGAAGGTGGCCGAGAGAGAGAAATTATAAAGAGGTCCACTTAGATTGATGAAGAAACAGTACAAGGAGTAGAGTGGCTGCCTTTCCTTTATTACGTGCAATCACTAAGAAAAGCGAAAGAGATTATTTAACTTAAATTAGCAATTATGGACACAGAAACAGTTATTGTAATTTCCATCTTTTTGGCAATGACCATGACCATTGTAGGTTCGGTAGCACCAAGTCATGCATGCGCTAATATTACACATGTCACTGCCGAGCGGCTGGACTTCCACACAAGTACCATCGTCAGCAGCATCCGAACTGGGCAACATTGAAGCAACTACAACAACCATGCATCGATAGTTTATACAATAAGCAAATAAATATCAAACAGGAAATAAACAAATAAAGGCTAAAAGGAGAGGGGGAATTAGTGAAAGCAAGTCTGTATATATTCTACCAGGATTTCCATTTTGTCACTGATAAACGATTGCATATATAGCAGAGGAGGCAAGATCTACCAACTCTAGATATCAATAATATTTAGGCCCATTTCCTTTTTGGTAAGTTATTTATCTAGATAAATATATTTATCCGGGTAAGTGCATTTACTCATATTTTTTTATTTTCCATGTAAATAAGACAATGATCATTTTAGTCAGAAAAATACATTATTATAAGGGATATTTTTGTCCCATTTAAGTGTTGACAACTTTTCCCAAGGCTGGAAAGTTATTTATCCATCAAGGAGATGGGTATCACTAATCCAGGTAACTTATACCCAAGTAAATAAACTTTCCCTGTTCCCCCAATAAATCTGAAAAAGAACATGAGATTTTTGGTCAATAGAAATCAAAATCTCATTGACCAAGTTTCCCCCTCTCAAAATCCTGAAAATGAATGCCCCTTTAAAATAAAAGAAAGAACAACAATATTGTTGGTCTGTTCAAGGTTGCACCATGTAATGTAACCATGGCTGTAACACAGAGTGGGAAAAATGTAACTTCAAACTTTTGCAAATATATAGCAAGTCTTTTTTTGAGGTTGATACAGATAGATGTATTCATGTATTATAGAAATGATCATAAACGTATGGGTAAGCAGAGACAAACAAATGAAAATGAGGATAGTTTATGAAACCTGAGAGGACAAAGAGGACAAAGAAGCATCTGAAAATCATAGCCATCTTTGTATCAACCTATTTGAAGAATGTGTTCTGTTGTGCAAGAAAACTGTGTATATCTTATGGAATGATAAAGAGTTCTGGGGGGTATTGATAGAGTTCTGGATCTGTAGATTTATTTATAAATAGCATTCTAAGCTGGATGGATTTTCAAAAAGAATATAAAAAAACTGTGGATGGTATCAACTTTTGATGTATCAAATGGGTCCAGCATATCTTATTAAGAAGCCTAAATATTAGAACTTAATTACGTAAACATGGCCGATAAAGCATATAACTTCAAGAAACTTTAATTAGTACTAACGACCTAATCATGTGTACTTGCCCAAATAAGTAATTAATGTATCCACCTGTTCTCTGTCTATTAAGATAAATTATTTATTTGTTCAAAGAGTAAGCAAGTTTTCTTTTACTCTTGGTTAGGATCAAGAAGAGTACCAAGTACAATAAATGCTATCTTTTTATGATAGTAAGCTAGCTGCATGTTGCTAAACTTGGTTCCTTTATTTACCATCTTCAATTTTGGCCAAATATCAAGCAATCGGGGCTGTAATTTTGGTCAAATATCGAAGTATTATTGACTTGAACGAGCTGAACTGAACTGAGTTCTACCATGAGTTATATTAAGTGCAAATCTCGATCGACTCATCTCTACTAGTTTTTATTTTGAACTTAACTGAACTAGTTTTTAATTTAAAGATGTTTCAATTGACCCTTTGGTGGTGATTAATGCTATGAACAGGTCGACAGTAGAGATATCTCCACTCTTGCATCAGAAATTAGAAAACATTTCAGGTAAGGAGGGTTCCAGGATCCCACTTCTTTTTTATGGTATCCCCTCCTTGAGATGGCTTTGTGAAGATCGATGTGGACGGAGGTTTTAAGGATCATAATAAAGCTTCTTTTGGTTTTACTGCAAGCTGGCCTTTTTTGTTGGGCAGCGTGTGGCCTCTCTCACCTGAATTCCCTTTGATGGCAATGGCAGAAGTTCTAGCTCTTGTGGAAGCAATAAAGGAAGCAAAAAACATAGGATTATTTCGATTTTTTGTTGAATTAGTTTGTGAATTTTTGACCTCATATCTTAACAGCTTGCCCATTCAGGGCCGAAAAGACTTGGTTTTTCTCAGAGAAGACATGGCTAGCATCAGACAAGGTATGGAGATCAGGTTCAGTTGGTGCCCCAGAAGTGGTGATGTAGCTGCCCATGAACTGGCGAAGCTTGGTTTCAATTCAGATTTATGGTTTGATGGAGACTTACCAAACTGATTACTGAATTTGTTGTAGCTAAGTTTTTGTTTCTGCTTTTTAGGTTTGTTAGGTTGTCTCTTTCCTGGTTCTTTTCCTGGTTGTTAGTGCTCTCTGGTCCTTAATTGATAGCACCCCAATATACTTCTTGTATGCTCTATTTCATGTTGGAATGCAAGTTTGAATGGAATTTAAGGCCTTAAATAAGCTGGCAGGTAATTAAAGGGTTTTTGAATATTTGTGTTATAATTAGATAGTCCATAGAAGAAAACAGCTAAACAATAAGGATGGTAACCCATTTCTACTATGTCTGGTAACTGACAGTAGCAGGACCAAGTTTACCTGAATTAATTCGAAAACCCATATCTTCTTGTATCACATAGACGAGAAAAACAGTCACAATAAGACTGCATGTCCTTTTTAGTATGGAGAAATGGGGCAGTACAATTGGTGATCGATCAGTGACAAGTTATTAAAAAATAAAAACAATGTTTCCAATTAATCTCATCGGCAACCGTGCCAATTGGGTCAATGGACCAGTCGCAATACCAAATCAGGCCAACAATCTCCGACCTTATTTTACAAATAAAGCCCATTAAGATGACTATTATAAACAAAAAAAAATAAAAACAGAAAAGTAGTTGACGACATCATGGGTTGTCCCGTTGATCATGATGGTTGAACCACTTAACCCTGAGAAAAGAACAGTTCAAGCTTCGGGTCGGATTTTAAAACAGATATAAAATGGTCAAGGAGATCAGAAAAGTGAAAGCTCTAAATATAATAATAGAAAAGAAACGGACCTATTATATTTTCAATATTCAAACCGTATATGAGTCAAAGATTTTGATTTTCCATTTATTGTTTTCTTATAGTATATATAACAAACTAGTTTTACAAGCATAAAATCTAACCATAGAAAAGGTATTAATACGGAGGAAGCCTTGTCCTTTAATTTAGAACAGCTGAGAACCCTTACAAAAGTTTAGGGAACTACAAAATCAAGAATGGTTTCTACAAATCTTGGGTTGACGACATGTATAATGATCAATCAAAATCTTTCTTATCTACTTTACCCCACTTAAATTTTCTACCACGGTTTTTAACCCGATTTAGACAACAAACCGGTCAGGGTCCGGTTATCGGGTTGAATAAGTCCAAGACTTTGAAGTTTGAACTGAATGGACCGCATATTCTGACAAAAAATAAAAAATTAAAAAATAAAAAAAAATAAAAAAACAGACAAACCATTGAACGGTTCAAACAGTTCAACCACCTTGATCGGCTGTTTTTTCACCAAATCAATGATTTTGGGGGAAATAACAATTCTAGGGTAAAACAGAACCGGTCATGTAATCAATTCCTAGTTTTTCCGGTCCGACCATTCGGTCCAGTCTGGTTTTGAAAACCTTGTTTCTACACACATACATTCCTTTTGTATGAATGGTCCAGTATTCATTGCTTATCTCTAAGTATGAGAATAAATCTCATCGTGATCAAATGTCCCACAGACTAGGGATCGGGTGGGAGTTGATGGTGCACGATCTGGTCGCTCCTACCTGGGTGGCAGCTCGGATGTCAGTTGCTCAGGTGGACGGTCAAACTACAAGACAAGTAGGATCATAGAGCCTGGGTGGCTAAGCCGGCGTGTCACTCTGATGCTTAAGTTAGTAGCTATGATGTTGTGAACTAATTATTCGAGAATAAGAGAGCTAGAATGCACTGAATTACGCGTACTTGGGTCCTAAGGGCTGGTGCCCATATATATATGAGCTGTCATAGCTCTCACAAAACACCTCCGAGATCCTCGGCCCACGCCGTTAGGAGTCCATTCCACCCTGGGAGGTGGATAACGTGCTAGCCGATAACATCTATGATGTTCATCCGATTCAAGCGGGATGAGGATAAGACCAATGGTCGTGTGGCATGATCCTGAAGAGCTCAGAGATAGTTGTCATGCTTCTAGAAGTCTGCTACGTGTCATCTTGGTTGGTTGGGCCATTCTTGAGCTACTCGGACCTCGGTCCTGGCTGAGGTGCCCGAGACACCCAAAGTGGCCTAACTCATAGTGGTGACGGGGAACACTTATGTGGTAGGAAGACGCCTAGTCATAATCCAGTCATCAAGTTGTGTCCACGTGTCCGTTGTTCGTTAGGTTGGGACAAATCATCTTTCATCAATTTCCCTCCACTCTTAGTGCTAGGTGTCCTGACCCAGTGCGGGGAATTCATGACGAGCTTAGGTGGATTGGCCCGGGTTCCTTCTAGGTCCGACAGTCAGACCACAATGACTCGCTTGACTTGATCGTAAAACTAGATTGCATATCAAGGATGCGTAGATGTCACGCAGGTTAAAAGCTCCATGGACGTCAAAACGCGCGCTCAACCAATTCCGACCTCGGGAGGCATGCAACCGGTTTTCACGAGAGTCGTCGAATCGTGTTGATCTGGACCATGTAGGATCGACTATTGTCACTATAAATTGGGGCCTTGGGGTCCCATTTGCCTTGTCTCATCTCGAGTGTTCGAACTTTGGAGGTCGCGCATTTTCTCCCAGGTCGGTGGTATCTGTCCTTATCTTCAAGGTCGCTTCCTTCTTTCTTCGGTCTTAGGTAAGTTGCCTCCCTCGTATGTTTTTTTCCTTCATTTCAATATGTGTAGTAGTAGTAGCACATGTAGCCTGCTCAACATGAGCAGTGAGTCCATTGGGGTCGAGGTGGGCACCTCGGTCCAGGACATGGAGTCTGGTCCGGCCGAGATGGCCACGTCTACCCACAGCCCGAAGTCCAGCCCAACCGAGCGGGGCACCTTGGGTCAGGAGCGAAAAGCTTCAGGCAAGAAGGCTTCATCCTCTAGTCGTACTTGTCCTTCTTAGGGTCTGGATTGCTTCGCTCCTTCTACCTTGACAGGGGAGAGGGTCCGCCCACTTCAAATTCCCTGATGACAACGGCTATAACGTTCCTTTAGAGGGGTTTCCTTGGGAGCATGACCACGATGAGGTGGTATTCGAGGAGCAGCTAATTGTCAGGTTGCGCTTTCACTCCATCCTTTCACTATTGACTAGCTTCATACCAATTCTGTTCGTACCATAGTTAGTCGGGACCATCTCTATCTTTCATGACTTCGACATGCCTTTAGACCTAGACATCTTCAATTCGATCTGCTCTAGTAAGAAAAATCATGACATCCTCCCAAGGGTAGATATGCATAGTTATTATTATTTCTTACCGACCTAGGTACAAAATTTTGCATAAGTATCCAAACAAAGTCCTGGCCTAGAAACATAGGTACTTTGTCATTTATTCTCTTGATGGGGTGGCCCTTCTTGACGCACTAGAGGACGGGCATTAACGATCCTTGGACAGGCTCAATAAGAAGTAGAGAAAAGAGATTCGCTTCTTGGTAAACTCCAGTCTGCAATTGAAGGATTATTTAGCCGAGGAGAAACTAGTCAAAGTTGGACCAAGTCCTTTTTCTATATTTATCACAAAGCTACCCACGATGTCCCACAGGAGATGGTGGTCGAGCCCATTGTTCAAGTCGCACCTACTAGGGGTGATCATTTCAGCTCGACCCAGAAATTCTGGGTTTGGGTATGGGTTTTGTGTTTAGGCCCGGACCGGGCATGGGCCCATATCAGGCCAACAAATTTTAGGGTTGGGCTTGGGCTTAATACTTCATGCCCAACCCGGGCCCGGCCCAGCCCACATATATTTAAACTTTCACATTTTGTGTATAACGTATACATATGCATACATGTTATTTTACATTATATTATATATTTTATATATGAATATTATAACATGACCTGTCTAATTTATATTATATGTAATATTTTATATTATATAATATATAAAATAAAAGTTTATATGCATGTTATGTCATTTAATATAAAATATTATAGATATGCAATGTTTTATATACGAAAGACATTGGCCCAGAATCAGGCTTGACCCAACCCAGGCCCGTGTAGACCTAGGCTAGGGTTTATGTTACAAGCTCAGAACCCCGGGCTGGGCCCGGACCTAAGCTATAGCCTTATCATAAGGGCAAAGCCCAGCCCGACCCATGATCACCCCTGGTGCCTACCGCTCCAACCAAGGAAGGGATCCCTGTCGTCGATCTAGTTGAAGAAGATCAAGTCGCGAGATCCACGCCTCGTGATGTGACGACGGAGAAAAGGCGCGTTGACAAGCTAGAGAGCGAGGTCAAGGAGGCAAAGAAGCAGCTCGAGGAGGCCCGAAAAGATTTTGCTTCTTGTGAGGATGCTCTGACTTAGTGGATCAAGAATGTCGAGGTCCTTGCAATTCAAGCTTACAAGAATTCTCTAGAGTTCGACAAATTTTGTGACGATGTCGCTACAAAGGCCTTTCAAAAGGGCTTCAAGCTTTGCCATTGGTTGACTAGGCGTGCCTTCCCTTAGCTCGACTTTGGATCTATCACCACCATCGGGGTCACCATAGAGATGGAACATTGATTCGAGAAGAAAGACCCTGATTCCAAGGAGGAGAGCAACAACAACATCGATGAGGGAACTGTTGAGAAGCCGAACAGCCCGGGTACCATTGTCGGAGAAGCCATGGAAACCGATGAGGTTGGCATTGCTGAGGATGCTGTGGAGAATGAGCTAAGGAAGAGTTCTTCTGAGGATGCTGAAGGTGGGGACGAGGAGCCCTGTGAGAATTGAAACTTGCCTCTTTTCTTAGACCCCCTTGTAAATGCAATGTGTACCGAGCCTCCGAGCTTGGTTTAGGAGACTTTCCTTTTTTCTTTCTCTCCTTTTTCTTTGCTTTTCTATTCTGAATGTAACAATCACTGTCTTTTGTTTTTGAAAAAAAGTAATCAAACACTTTTCTTTTTGTCACTTCGTGTATAAATCATGGAATTACAAAATATAGGTTACCTGAGATGCCGAACAGATGAACTAGACACAGTGTGGAATAACCCAAAATCAATGTAACCCAAGTAAAAAGATGACGAGGTTGAGAAAAAAAACTAAAAAGCAAATTATGCATAGTCTATACTACTCAAAAAAGAAGCATTAAGAAAAACCACTACAATTGAAACATAATGAAAACCTAATTCAATAATGTTATAAAATGCTAATATAATTAAGCTCTCTTCGGACATCTATTTAGTATTTGTTAAAAAGATGAGAATTCCTAGTATTAGTTGCATTCAAGTGGAGTACTTGACAGGGAGTGTGATCTAAGTATATATCAAACATGTAGGAATAGTTAATGTAGTGATGCTCTGTAACGCCAAATTACTTAATAAATCTTCCCTTGTTGCACCAATCACATGTCCATTTGGCCTGATTGACTTCTAATGTTTTTCCCAATCACATGAAACCATTTTGAGTGATTTTATATGCCGAATATGTGGCCCAACATATAAATAAATTCTGCAGTAACCATCAAATCAAAGCAGATTTCAACCATGTCCTCTAAGTTTTAGGATTGATTTTTGGAGGCTGTTGGTTTTTCTCAGCTTTTGGGTGAAGTGGAAAGGGAGTTGTTGTCGTGGGAAGTAAATCCTACAAGATGAGTGGGAAAGGTTATGAATATCTATGAATGAAGACAGCTGTTATGACTACAACGGTATAATAGGCTTGGGAGTCATAACAGTATAATAGGCTTGGGGGAGTCTTTGAACGCAATGGAGGTATTCTCATAAGTTTGGACGTGGGACGTGGGTTAGGGAAGGTGGGAGTTGCTTTGGGACGTCAAGTGGGGGCATTGTCTGCGCTAATAGATGCAGGTAGATGCAGAGTTCCCTCCCTAGGCCAGAATGTGTGTTTTTATGTGTGAGAAAGGGAGTGGAAAATGATCTCAATCAGGTGATTGGAATCGGTCTCGAGTTCGAGTGTTAAGATGAAGGGGTAAATGACATGGGACTTGGGTGATCTTGTTGTAATCAGATTTGAAATTCTAGGTTCTATGTACCTATGGTTTAAAATTTCTGATTTGACTTGAGGTAAGTTTCAAGATAAAAATGATCATGATCGAATGATCGAAATTAGATTTTTGGGATTTGGATTATCTTGGTGTCGTTGGATTTGAATTTTTGAGATATACGTATTTATGGTGTTGGATTTCTGATCTGACTTGAGATAAAGTTGGGGATCAAAATGATCTTGATTGGACAATTAGAATCGATTTTGGCTTTGGGTCTTAAGATGAAGGGGTAATTGGTGTTGGATTTGGATGATTTAGGTCCCATCGGATTTGAATTTTTGGGTTTTACGTAACTATGGTGTTGGACCCTAGAGGTCTAGTCTTTTGTAAAAGTCCAAGAATGCCCCCGGGTCGGCTAAGAGATTGGTCGAAGTATGTTTAAAATTCAAAATGATGCAGAAACACTAAAGGACATAAATGGAAAAGTATGGACAGACCCAATACAGATTTCTGAATTCCACTACAGGGTTTAAACATTCAAAATATCAAAAATCCTCATTTTATACACCAATGCCCTCTCCTGAATTGACATCAATTCCAAATTGGCACCCATCCCAACTGTACTTTGGGCTTAAAAGTTCTAACTGGGCTGAACCGTCATTCACCCTAAAAATAGTGTCTACATAGAAAAAATGGCCCATGATGAAAAATAAGAAATAGAAAAAGAATAAGTACTTAGTTTAAAGGTCCACTGAGCCCACATTCCATTCCATATATCATCCAAAGACCACTAAAGAATCTATAATCATTTTCAAATGGATCTTCTGATCCTTATCTATCCAACAATATCTTTCCTACTTAGTTTCTGATAACATACAATTACTGATGAGATTTGATCATTGAATATTTCACTGGCCAATCTTCGTCAAGCCAATGCAGGGTTTGGGAGGGATAGATGTATATATGTAGCCTTATCCAGGCAGACAAAGAGACTGCTTCCAATATTTGAACCCCGATCATCTAATTCGCAATGAAGCAACTACCCATCGGTCGCAATGCCACTTTTTTATTTAATATACATTTAATGTAAGGAAGAAGATGACAGAGAGAAATTATTTAATACAGAGCCCCACTTAGACAGTACAAGGAGTAGAGTGGCTGCCTTTATTACGTACAATCACTAATGAAAAGCGAAAGAGATTATTTAACTTAATTAGCAATTATAGACACAGAGGCAGTAATTGAAATCTCCATCTTTTCTGCAATCACCATGGCCATCGTGGGCTCGGTAGCACCAGGTCATGCATGCGCGGATATTACACTCCGCGCTGCCGAGCGGCTGAACTGCCACACAAGGCGGACCACCGTAAGCAGCATCCGAACTGGGAAACATTGAAGCAACTGCAACAACCATGCATCGTTTATACAATAAGCAAATAAGTATCAAATAATAAATAAATAAATAAATAAAGGTAAAAGGGGAGGGGACCAGGGGGAATGAGACCAAATCTGTATATATTCTACCATGATTCCCATTGTCACTCCATTGTCACTGATAAACGATTGCAAGTTTAGCAGAGGAGGCAAGCTCTACCAACTCTAGATATCAATAATACTTAGTAAAACAAAGAACAACAATATTATTAGACTGTTGAAGGTTGCACCATGTGATGTAACCATGGCTGTAACACAGTGTAGGAGAAGTCTATCTTGAAACTGTTGCAAATATATAGCAAGTCTTTTTTTCTGATGTTGATACAGAAAGAAGTAATCATGTATTATAGAAATGATCATAAACGTATGGATAAGCATAGATAAACAAATGAAAAGGAGGATAGTTTAAGAAACCTGAGAGGACTAAGAGGACAAAGAAGAAGCAGCCGAAAAAATTAGCCATCTTTGTATCAACCTATGTGCACAGTGTGCTCTATTGTGTAAGAAAACTGTGTATATCTTATGGAATGATAAAGAGTTGTGGGGGGTATTTATAGAGTTCTGGGTCTGTAGATTTATTTATAAATAGCATTCTAAGGTGGATGAATTTTCAAAAAAAAACTGTGGATGTTATCAACATTTGATGTATCAATTAAGTATCTACATGTTCTCTACTTATTAAGCTAAGTTATTTCTTTGCTTTTTCTTTTACTCTTGGTTAGGATCAAGAAGAGTAACAAGTAAATGCTATCTTTTTTTGATAGTAAGCTAGCCGCATGTTGCTAAACATGGTTTCTTTATTTACCATATTCAATTAACAATTAACAATTGTTGGTCAAGCATTTCGGGCTGTATATTTTTAATCCACAATTTTGGCCAATATCAAAGTATTGACTTGAATGAGCTGAATTGCACCATCAGTTATATTAAGCCCTGTTGGCTTTTTGGTAAGTTATTTATCCAGGTAAATGCACTTATCTATGCATTTTTATTTTACATGCAAACAAGACAATGACCATTTTATCCCTAAAAGTCCATTATTGCTCCATTCAAGTGTTGACAACTTTCCTCCAAAGTGGGAAAGTTATTTACCCAGACAGGAGATGTGTATCATAATTGATACCAATGAAAATAAACTTTACTTGGTCCCACATAAATCTGAAAAAGAATATGGGGAATTTTGTCAATGTGAATCAAACTTTGCCCCCTAGCTAAGTTTAAATCTCGAATGACTCATCTCTATTAATTTTTATTTTGAACTGAACTGAACTGAACTAATTTTTATTTTGAAGATATTTCAATTGACACTTTGGTGGTGATTAATGCTATGAACAGGTCGACAGTAAAGACATCTCTACTCTTGCATCAAAAATTAGAAAACTTTCCAATTAAGGGGGGATTCCAGGACCCCTCTTCTTTTCGCTGGGTGCCCTCCTTCAGATGGCTTTGTGAAGATCAATATGGACGGAGGTTTTAACGATCATAATAAAGCTTATTTTGTTTTTATTGGAAGAGATTCAGCTGGCTTCTTTTGTTGGGCAGCATGTGGCCCTCTCTCAGCGGAATCCCCTCTGATGGTAGAAGCTCTAGCTCTTGTGGAAGCAGTAAAGGAAACAAAAAACAAACGATTATTTCTCAGAGAAGACATGGCTAGCATCAGAGAAGGTATGGAGATCAGGTTAAGTTGGTGCCCCAGAAAGCTGCCCATGAACTGGCGAAGCTCAATTCGGACTTGTGGTTTGATGGAGAATTAGCAAACTGGTTACTGATTTTGTTGTAGCTTAGTTTTTGTTTCTGCTTTTTAGGTTTGTTAGGTTGTCTCTTTCCTGGTTCTTTTCCTGGTTGTTAGTGCTCTCTGGTCCTTAATTGATAGTACCCCCAATATACTTCTTGTATGTTCTCTTTCATGTGGAATGCAAGTTTTAATGGGATTTAAGGCCTTAAATAAGCTGGCAGGTAATTAATGGGTCTTTGACTATTTGTGTTATAATTAGATAGTCCATAGAAGAAAACAGCTACACAAAGATGGTAACCCAATTCTGTTATGTATGGTATCTGACAGTAGCAGGACCAAGGTAACCTGAATTTCGAAATCCCATTTCTGCTGCGTATGCTAAATGGAAGTAGCAGGACCAAGGTTACCTGAATCTTGAAAGCTTTAGAAAAAGACCAAACCATGTTAACAAGGTCGACCAATCTTACTGTGACCTCCATTACTTTAGACTATGTTGATTTGAAGGAAAAGGTAGAAAAAGGAAAGGAAAGATAGAAAAATTCATACAAAATTTGTAAAGGTTTGCCTTTCCCTTCCTATCCCTATTTTTCGGTCAAACCATACACAACATTAAAAGTTATAACTGCTTTTCTAACACAGACAAGAAAAGCAGTCACAATAAGACTGCATGTGATTTTTGGTATGGAGAAATGGAGCAGGGATCAGTGATAAGTTGTTTAAAAATAAAAACAATGTTTCCAATTAATCTCTCGGAAACCGTGCCAGTTGGGTCAATGAACTAGTCACAATACCAATTCAAGTCAACAACTCCGACCATATTTTACAAATAAAATTTTGAAAGTATAAAACCCATTAACGTGATCAATAACCAAGTGGTTGATGTCATTATAAAAAATAATAAAAATAGAAAAGTGGTTGATGACATCACGGGTTGTCCCGTTGATGGTTGAACCATTGATCCATTAACCTTGATAAAAGAACTGTGCAAGCTTCTGGTAGGATTTTAAAACATAAAAGGTGAAGGAGACAGAAAAGTGAAAGCTCTAAATCTAACAATAAAAATGGGAACGGATCTGCTATGTATTCAATATTCAAACCGTATAGAACTGTCAATATATAATAATTAAACTAGTTTTACAATTTAAAATCTAACCAAAGAAAATGTATCAATATGGAGCAAGCCTTGTCCTTTAGGCTATGTTTGCTTTGAAGGAAAAAGTAGAGAAAGGTAGAAAAACCCATACTAGGTTTATAAAGTTTTTCTATCTTTTCTTTCTTTTCCCTACTTTTTCCTTTAAACCAAACACATCCTTTATTTACAACAGCTGAAAACCCTTAAAAATGTGTAGGGAACTATAAAATCAAGAATGTTTTCTACAAAGGGGAAAAAAGGAATTTCACCTATTGATTAGCACTGTGGTCACCTATTGTTAATCCATTATATATATTCCAAATCTTGGTTTTACAACAGGGATAATGAATTAATGATCAATCAAAATCTTTCTTGTCTACCATATCCCATTTATACTTTCTACACACATACATTCCTTTTCTATGAATGGTCCAATATTCATTGTTCATCTCTCAAGTATGAGGAATAAATCTCGTCGTCATCAAATGTCCCACAGACCAGGTTTGGGGTGGGGGTGGATTTAATCAATGCATGACTTTTTGCATTGTTTTCTCCAGTGTTTTGAAACCGACTTAGAGGATGAATTGTTTTTAGCATACTGTCATGGCCTCATGAAATTTTCAGTGCATTGTATATTATAACTATACAAGTTCACAAGCTGTTTAATCTAGGTTTAGGCTGGGATTTGCCTCTACAGTAATAAATATACCTGTTCACAGGCTGGGTCGGGCTGCATTTGAGCCTAGATTTGCCTCTACATTAATAAAACATGTCTAGGCCTGAGTTTGAGCCTGACCCTTGTATAAAGCCCGATTCTTGGGTCCAAACTCGAAGCCTCACCAAGAACTTGGGCAAGAAGATTTTTATTGTTCTTTATTCAATAATGAAACTGATTTATTTATATTAAATATTTTTGTTATGTAAAATATTAATATCAGTTCAAGCTTGTGCTCGGTCTAGGGTCTTTTTAAGAAAGTCAGAGTTTGGCTCAAAAAAACTTGGGCTTAGTGTTTAGGGCCCTAGCCCGAGCATGTAGGCCTAAAACATTGTCCAATCCCAATGATGAATGGCTCAAGCCAAGCCAGCCCGTCAAGCTATCAAGCCCAATGGATTAGGCCTAACCATTGGGTTTAGATCTAGAGTCAGCTCCCAATTCTTATATAAATCTTGAAAAGAAGTTTTTTTTTTCTTTTGTTTTTATTCAACAGAAAAACTATTTTATTTATATTAATCAACCTCAAAACCCAAAATACTAAAAGATTTCGTTATAACTTTAAGAAAAGAAAAGAGGAACAAACAAAACATATATAAGCTACATATTTTTTATTATATAAATATATTTTTAATTATATAAAATTATCAGGTTGGGCTTAGGCTTAGGCTAGATTTTGATGAGACAGCCTAATCCCAATGTTTTTAAAAAAGGTCAGGCTTAGTGTTTTAGGTTAGGGCTTGAGCCCATGGGCCTAAAATCCTGCCCAAGCCCAACCATGAACAAGTCAGGCCAGGCTAGCCCACCAGGCTACATGAACCATGAATATGTCTAATAATAACCCATTACATTGTATTTGGATCAATGGTTTAACCACTTGGGTCGAATGGATTTTGTCAAATTAAGTCAATGGATTCTTACAAAACAACGAGTTTTAGGGACCTAAAACCAAGAGTAGGACCAGGTGATTGTTTGATCATCTAAATCAACAGCATTGATCTTAGTATGTCTTTTCCACTGATCTAGGGCTGCAAATAAGTTGAATTAGATTCGACTTAAATACGGATTCTATCTAGTAAGAATCAAATTAGGATACCCCCTTTGACCCTAACAAATCAGATTAAATTGGAAATGACAATGCATTTAGTTAATAAATCAAATTCGAATACAGTCCGATCTGATCTGCCCTGACCCGATCCAATATGTTTGTTATGAAATATTATATTTGTATATTCCATACAAATTATATATTATAATAGATTATTATATTCTATAAATCAAGTTTTTTATTATGATCCAAGTTCAATGAGATTCAAACCAGATATCTGATCCGATCCCTTTGCAGCCCTACAGTTCAAGGGGTGCAATTGAGTTGAGCTGAGCCAAATTTTGGCATGTCTTGGCTCGACTTGGCTAAAATGCTACTTAGTTTGAGTTTGAGTTCAAGTTCGACTTGAACTATATTTTTCGGACCAAGCTCAGTTTAATTAAATATTCAATAAGTTAGAGTTCGACTCAAAAACTTAAAAATAACTATATTATGATAGTTTTTATAATATATAGTATGTATATATACATATATGTACGTATATATGTAAAATTGAGCCCAATTTAAACTTGAACTATTTGATTAGAACTCAATTTAATTACAGCCTTACACTACACTGATCCTGAACAACACCCCCCCTCCCCCATCCTTATGCTTGTAAGGGTATTGCATTATGTTGGAAGAGTTGCATACAGCGTTGTTTACTAGGACCAACATGTTTGTTTTAATGGGCTCCACCCTGTATAAAGCGCATTGCTCCGAATGGTGTTTTATATACAAGTCATCAAAATCAAGGGTTCTGCAATACCTACTTGATAACACTTCTTATTATGGTAGAAATTCTTGTGTTTCTTCCTTGCCTAATTAAAATAGTTCCTTGCCCTCAGTCTAGCGCAGAGAACGAGGGCAATTCAGGTAGTTTAAAATCAGATGCTTCTTCTGGAAGCCTAGATTATCTTTCTGGCTGTATGACATTTTAGCAGCTAATCCTAATCTTCGAGGGAGAGAGGTAGGAGTCGTGGCAGACACTCGTGATGCAAGAAGCTATCTAATTTCCTTGCTTGTTTGCACCTTCCCATGGTTTTATGATGGTTGTTGTAGAGTCAGGAGCTGTTTGATTGGAGGCTAATTGTAAACTATAGTCATGGTGGGGATTGTAGACTTTGGTTTTTATAGCTTTCTGGTGCTTTCTGCTCTATTCGGTAGCAAGTATACAACTTGTATGCTCTCTTTCTAGTTTCTTAATAAATTATTACCTAGCTTACTTGTTTCAAAAGAAAAAAAAAATAGTTAAGCTAAATTACCTACATTAATGTGGTACTCAAATTGTTGATAGTCCAACTTTCTATGATTTAGGATACAATCGCTTGTGATGATGTGGCAACTTTCTATTCCATGAAAGTTCAGATGTCAGTGCACTTTGCTGGCTGGTCGAACTGCAAAGAAGAAATATTCAGAGAAAAACTACCTCGATACTTAACCTCTTCCTCTTCTTCATCTTCTGCCTCTTGCATAAGTGCTACGTGACCTCTTAACAGAGGGTTTGACCACTACATCACCATAGAGATCGCAATTTCCTTTGACCTTCTGCTAAGAGTAAGACAACCCAGGCTGTCAATGGAGCTGTTAGAGAAAGCACTATCAGTTTCTACCTCACTCCCTAGGTTGGGGCCCAAAGAAGATGCTTGGGTTTTAAATACTGAGGTCTCCATAGAACTCATCCACTACGTCCTTGGGATTCTTGACCTCCACAAAAAGCACACCAAGAAAACTTCCAAAAGCCATCAAACGACCTACGTGCTCCACCACATCGTTGATTTGGGAAGGGGGGACTCGCTGGGGCTGGGCATCTTCATTGGCCAAAACCGGGTCTTCAACTGTACCTCCGAAGGACCTAGCCCGGTCTAATTTTGTTCATCAAAAGCAAAGTCCACCGAGGTGGGATGAGGCACTGCATCCAGTTCGTCAACACCTACAAGGGCGTCCACATCACTCACATTTCTAGAATCCGTGTGTATATCCTCTCTCCTAGAGAGCCCAAGTAAAACCTCAAATCTCTGCCAAACACCACGAAGAGGAATCAAACCAATTGAGCCCAACAAAGGTTGAAACAATGAAAGAGTCTGGATCTCCTACCCACACAAACTATACTTACGTCTACGGACATAACATCCATCGCAGTCACACATGAACAACATCTCATCCTCCTACATAATTTTATGTAGGAGAGATGTTCCGAATTCATAGGGGGTAGTGTGTGGTGGGTAGACATGAATAGAATTCTCTTGGACAGGAGATCCAGAGTCACATTTGAAATGGGTTGAAAAAGGGACTCTTCCATCCTATCACAATCCAAATTTTTGAAATTTGAAAATCTCCCCTTATGGAGAAGCGAAACCGAAGCCTGAAGTGGGACGATCTGGAGATTGGTCTCCTGCTTTGCTGTCATCTCCCCATCCTCCCCAAAGGACAATGGAGGAATAGTAGAAAGTGGTGATGTTTGTCCACCCATCTTCATTGGCCAACTTCGCTTTCTTTGTCTCTTTCTTCGTGTCTTCTGTCTGTTCTTGGGGGTCAAAGTACCGCGAGACGCATTTTCTGGTCACTGAACCCCCTCAATAGGTGGCAAATTTTCATCCAATCCACCCAGCATCTAATCCACCCAACCCACCCATTTACTTTACAGATTGGAAATGGGTTTGATCAGCCATTGGTTCAATTTAAATGGGTTAGATTGGGTTAGGTCGTGGATAACCATTAAAGATATAAGTGTTAATTTCTTAGTCATTTTTTTTAATTTTCTTCATTTGAATGAAATAATAATTAATTAATACATTAATTTTCTATTAATTATTAACTAAAGTTAGTTTTGTCTCATAGCAATACGCTTCACCCAAATAGACATAAATCCAAATCAACTTGACCTGAGTCCAGACCAGCTCAACTTGGTCTAAATATGAACAGATTCGATCACCTTGGTTCAGTTTGTTTGGGCCGGACAGCCCAGTTTGAATTTGAAACAGGTCGGGTGGGACAGGAACAGGATCCTAAATCCACCCCATTTGCTTTGCCCGTTTGGATCATCCGGCCTGACTCGTATCTTTACAACCTGACCCAAATCCAGACCGGTCATATTTACTTCTCTTGACCCTCATCAAGCCAGTCAGTTCGGTTCCAAACCGTGCACAAACCTGATATGGGCCAATCCTAGTCACTCCGTCATTGACTGAACCGGTCCGGTCTAGTCCAACCGAATTGATATGAATCTAAACAGTTCAACCACTCTTGATGTGATTAACTCAAAGACAATTCAATTAGATAGTTTAATTTGGTCTGACCGGTTTGAACCTAAGTGGTTTGAATCTTCACCACTTGTGTAAATAGCAAATATTATTACTACTAAGCTATAATCAAGTTATTTGTCAAGAGAGAGTTAGTTTTTTTTTTTTTTTTTAAGTGTATAAATATAAGATTAATGGGTTTGGGTGGGTTGGATTGGGTTAAAGTGGGTTTGAGTTGAACCCAACTCATAGGGCAGGTTAAATAGATTGGGTTCAAACTCAACCCAAACCCCAACCCAATCCACCTAGTTGCCACCACTAACCCACTCATAGGGCAGGCTATTATCTAACGAGGTGTCCTCCACAACATGTTTTGAAACACCATGAGAAACCACATTTGTCCATTGCTTTGTAGAAAAAAACGGAGGGGTTGAATTTGAAAGGAAAAGTGAGTCTTTCACCGCATGTGGAGCATAAATCTAATGCTATTAACCACCAACGCGATAAATTTAGAAATAAAACATATTAAGTCTTTATAAGCAGATAAAAAATTACCCTTTCAAAATTCTTGTTGATTTACATTCTCCTAAATCTCTTCACGAAATTTCTATAGATCTATTCATAACACAAAAAAACTTGTGATTTTGATTATAAGAAATGTAGATCAACATAGATTTATACATTCAAGAAAATAAAAAAGAAATCACAAGTTCTTATGAGAAGTTTATAAAACTTATATACTTTTTCCATATTATTTCAAAATTTGAAAAACCTTAAAAAAACATTAAATATTTACACTTGTTCATTGCATTTTTTGCATATCTAGCACTCTAGGAATGAGGTTTGGAGTTAGAATCATTTAAGGTGAAAGAAGGATTATTTCAGGGGAACAAAGTTTTTTTTGACCCTTTATTTTTCTTTTCATTTTTTGTTCATATCTTTTTCATAGAGTATTGTTCGGTATACTACCGATATTCCCTGATACATGACTGATATGGCCCGATACAGTCTGATTCTATGGAAAAAAATGATACTGCCAATTTTCAATCATATCTCATTTCAAGCTTTTCAAGATATGATATGATAGGCCCCATATCAAGTGTATCTAATTGAAACTTGAAACCTTGGCTATTAATCTGCATTAGGCACAATGGGCTTGTCATAGTTGAAGGTCTTCTAAAGGAGGCAGCCCTAGTCAAGCCTACTCTTACCTTTAGCAACCTTGATAGATACATTTTCCTGATAGGTTTTTGTTGGCTACTAAGTGTAGCATACTAACTTTTATCTGATTGCCTATGTAGATATGAATTAGGCTCAAATGAAAAGGGCAACATTAATTTGCCACCAAAAAGAAAGACAAAGAGGAGGTCGCAACAGAGAAGGTTGTAACCGCAGCTACTAAGAAGAGATCCTAGATCTAAGGAAGGTGGTCATTGTTGAGGCAGCCAAGGTGACGAGGTTGAGAAATAACTAAAAAACAAATTATGTATACGAAAGTCTACACTACTCAAAAAAGAAACCTTAAGAAAAACCACTACAATTGAAACATAATGAAAACCTGATTCAATAATGTTATAAAATGCAAATATAAATAAACTCTGTTCGGACATCAATTTAGTATTAATTGAAAAGATGAGAATTCTTAGAAAACTAAAAAAAGGTAACAACTAATTGAATTCAAGTGGAGTATTTGACATGGAGTGTGATCTAAGTATATATCGAAGCATGTAGGAATAGTTAATGTAGTGATGTTCTCTAACGCTAAATTACTTGATCAATCTTCCCTTATTGCACCAATCACATGTCCATTTGGCCTGATTGACTTCTAATGTTTTTCTCAATCACATGAAAACTGTTGGAGAAATGGGGTCATTGTAACTTTGGAGGAAAAGCTCTGAGGCGCGTTTGAAGACACTACCTTTTGAACGTTATTTGTCCTCACTCAGTTTCACTAAGTTTGCTGTTGGGTTATAGGCAAATTTGTTTTTAGGCCTTGGACGAGAATCTACAACCAGCAAAGTTGAAGAATTTCCAAAGAAACCTTCTGTGAGACTGTAGCAGACCGGAGAGAGTGAGTGAATTTCGAATTCATGCTCCTTAAATAGTTTATGAAGAGGTATGAAGAAAAGGTAGGTACTAGTTCAGAGAACTTTGAACTGTGCCTCTTGATCACACCCAATCAAATCGTGACCATTGATCTCATCAACTATGATCAACGGTCGGCATCGCACCAAAACCAAAGCCACCATTCGCGAGCAACAAAGTACGCCTCTAAAGCACTTCATTGCGCCACACATACGCACGCACACGCGTGCATGCACATTGCACGATATCAAACCCCCATATTCTCCTCTACTATTTCTAAGGAGTGTAAATCAGCTCCTATTAAAATAGTATAAACAAAGCTTATAATTTTCTAATGTGGGATAAGTTCAAAACTAGGTTTTATAAGAGAAAAACTAATTTTTCAACCAAGTGTATGGGTGCAATTTTTCATGTAATTGACCGATCAAACCCATTAAATTTAATCTCTTACAAGATTAAAATCCAACAAAACATTTTGAGTGATTGCATATGCCGAATACGTGGCCCAACATATAAATAAATTCTGTTGAAAGCTTAGTACTTTTCTGCCGTAACCATCAAATCAAAGCAGATTTCAATCATGTCCTCTATGTTCTAAGATTGATTTTAGGAGGCTATTGGTTTTTCTCAGCTTTTGGGTGAAGTAGAAAGAGAGTTGTTGTCGTGGGAAGTAATTCCTAGGTACCTAAGATGAGTGGGAAAGGTTATGAATATGTATGAATGAAGACAAAGCTGTTATGACAGCAACGGTATAGTAGGCTTGGGGGAGTCCTTGAACGCAATCGAGGTATTCTCATAAGTTTGGACGTGGGACGTGAGTTAGGGAAGGTGGGAGCTGCTTTGGGACGCCAAGTGGGGGCATTGTCTGGGCTAATAGATGTAGAGTTCCCTCATTACCTCAGAATGTGTGTTTTTGTATGTGAGAAAGGGAGGTAAATGATCCCAATCAGGTGATGGGAATTGGTCCCAAGTTCAGATGTTAAGATGAAGAGCTAAATGACATGAGATTTGGGTGATTTTGGTATTATCAGATTTGAAATTCTAGGTTTTATATACATATGCTTTAAAATATTTTATTTGACTTGAGATAAGTTTTAGGATAAAAATGATTCCGATCGGATGATTGGAATCAATTTCGGCTTTAGGTTTTAAGATGAACAGGTGAATAGTGATCGATTTGGGTGATCTTAGTATCATTGGATTTAGATTTTTGGGACCTACGTACCTATGGTGTTGGAATCAATTTCGGCGTCAGGTCTTAAAATAAAAGGATAACTGGTGTTAGTTTGGGATGATCTAGGTGCCATCGGATTTGAATTTTTGGGCTCTACATAACTATGGTGTTGGGTTCTAGAGGTCTAGACTTTTGTAAAAGTCCAAGAATGCCCCTATGTCCGCTAAGAGATTAATTGAAGTATGTTTAAAATTCGAAATGATGCAGAAAGACTAAAGGACATGAACAGAAAAGTACGGACAGGCCCAATGCAGATTTCTGAATTCGGTTGCAGAACTATTAACATTCAAATTGTCAAAAACCCCCAATTCTACACACCAATGCCCTCCCATGAATTGTCATCAATTCCAAGTTGGCACCCACCCCAACATTACTTTGGGCTTAAAATTTCTGACCCAGGGCTGAACGGTCATTCTCCCTAAAAATAAAATGTCTAGACAGAAAAGATGATGGTCAATGATGAAGAAGAATAAGAAATAGAAAAAGAATAAGTGCCAAGTAAAAAGGTCCAAAGAAATCTTTTGCAGAAATAGTTGTTGAAACTTGTGCTTTGGAGCAAGTTAGAATTGGTGTTAAGTCGCCCTTTTTCACTCAATACGCTGAACCTGATGTGTTCTTCTCTGAAGAAGAAATAAATAAGGCTTGTGAGCCTTTCAGATTCGCGTTGGTTGCTAAATGCTCTTATGGTAGACCTCCCATTCCTGAAATTAAAAGCCTACTAATGAACAGATTTATTTTGAAGAAGGAGGTAGTTATTTCCTCAATAGATTACACACATTTGTTGTTTCATTTTCAATGTGAAGAAGATTTCTTGAAAGTTTGGCTCCGGGAAATAATTTATCTTAAAGGCTTTCTTTTCAGATTCCTTAAATGGACACATTTCTTTAACCCTGGAAAGGATCCTACCATCCTACCAATTTGGATTAGTTTGCCCAAATTATCAGTCAATCTCTTTGGTGAAGGTTTCATAAAGATCAATCACGGGTAATGTTGGAAAAGTGTTGAAAGTCCATTTAGCAACTCTGCAATTTACCATGGCCAAGCAAGCTAGAGTTTGTGTGGAAGTAAACATTACCAAGCCGTTGATTGATCAGGTGTGGGTTGGTATAGGAAAAGATGGCTTCTTCCAAAACGTAACTTATAAAAATTTTCCACTTTATTGTGTGAAATGCAAGAAAATTGGTCATGAAGCCAAGGAATGGAAGAAAATCCAAAATGAAATCAGAGTTAAGGTGGAACAAGGAAAGAACAAACAAGAGAAAGATATCAGGATAGAGGCAAGACCATCAAAAGAGGCAAGAATGGAGTGGAGGCCAGTGGGTGCCATTAGTAAATTTGCGGAATTAAGCTCCATAAATAATAAAGAACAACCTCATTCGGTCGAAGTTTCGTCAACATATGAAGCCATAAACATTCTTAGCAATCAAGAATTAATTACAAATGAAATACGTCAAGCCATTGAAGATGCGTTTCAAGAAGCTTTTGTAACACCCTCTCCTTATGCAAAGTCTAAAGATGATTTGACTCCTATAATGGTAAAAGAATCTGATGGTATTGTAAGACCAAGGACAGCGGATGGACTGAAGAATTAATTTGATAATCAAGCTACTGATACTTCAGTTTTTAAAGCTTTTCATGATAGTTTGGTAAAAAGAGTTTCAGAAGCAATAAAAAGAGTTGGTGAGCAATCCACCAATGAAGAGGAAGGCTCATTTGTTGAAATTGAGGACACCAATGAATATAAAACTCCGATCAGGGAAGAAGAACATGAAACGGTGGTGGAGGAGACACCGGCATCTCGCATGGAGGTTAGACAAAACATTGAACCGGGAGCTGAACCGAATAATGATTTGGTGGTTTGTCCAAAGAGAGTAAGAAAAACGACTGGTTATAGAGGTGAGATCCCAACTAATTCTCCTACTTTTTAGCCATGCTAAATGCTCTTTTTTGGAATACTAGAGGAATTGAAAACACAAAAACGGATCGCCGTTTAAAAAAATTAATTCAAATCCATAAGATTTCCATAACAATGGTAATGGAGCCTTTTATAGAAGCTTGTAGAGCTTCTCAAATTGCAATGGATCTTGGTCTTAACTGTTTTCTTATGGGTGATAGTAATGGCTGTAAAATTTGGGTCTTTTGGAGTCAATGCTTGGATGTGGAGCTAGTTGAAATTTCCAAGCAATTTATTACCTTAAAGTCTCTATAATCCAAGGAGCCTATTCTTTCTATATTATTGCTGTTTATGCTAGTTGTAATTACTTAGAAAGGAGGGATATGTGGAGATGTTTAGAGATTTCCTCAAACAACTATAATTTCCCTTGGTTATTGGTTAATAGGGGGAGACTTTAATGTGGTTAGAAATAGAATGAAAGATTAGGAGGGAAGGTAGTGATGAGACCTATTTTTGAATTTAATGATTTCATCTCTAATGCTGGTTTAGTGGAGTTGGGTTTCACTAGAAGCCGTTTTACCAGGTCAAATGGAACATCCTTTGCAAGACTTGACCATTGCTTGGTGAATGTAGAATGGAATTTGAATATTCAAAACACTGAAGTTTACCACTTGAATAGAAATTGCTCTGACCACACCCCTCTTCTTGAGTCCAAGACCTTTTCGTTTTCAAAGGATGTGGAGTTTGCACCCCGATTTCAAACAGTTGATTCATGATTGTTGGAAAATCCAGTTGAATGGAAATAACATATTTATTTTAGCTGATAAACTAAAATTGATGAAGGGGAAATTAAAAGAATGGAATGAAAGTGTGTTTGGTGATGTTTTTGCCAATGTCCATCATGCTGAATGGAAGGTGTGTGAGGCAGAAGCTAAATTAGAGAGAGACAACTCTGATGAAAATAAAGCTACTGTCCAGAATGGTAGAGATAATTTAAACCAAATGTTAGCTCAAGAGGAGATATTTTTAAGAGAAGGGGATTGAAATTCTAAATACTTTCATTCCTCCATTAAGGTCCAAAGAAAACATTCACATATTAATAAAATTTGGGTTGATGATGAAGAAGTCCCACACATTAATAATATAAAAGTGAAGGCAGTGGATTACTTTAAACAAATTTTAATTGATGAGGGTAGTGAAAATCATGATTATTTATTTCAATATATTCCTCGTTTAATTACTAAGGAAGATAATGAAAGTCTGATTTGTATTCCTATTGATGAAGAGACCAAATCAACAATTTTTTCTATGAACCATGAAAGTGCTCCAGGAGCAGATAGTTTTGATGGCTCGTTCTTCATTAGTTGTTGGGATGTTTTTGGCATGGATGCAAATAAGGCCATTAAAGAAATATTTTACACTAAGTGTTTGCCAAGGTACTAAACTTCAACATTTATTGTTTTGACCTCGAAGAAAGAAAATCCCAAGTATTTTGTTGATTTTAGACCGATAAGCCTTTGTAACTTTTGTTATAAGCTTTATCCAAAATTGCGGGCAGACAGATTGGCAGGGATGCTTCCTAAGATTATTTCTACAGAGCAAGGGGCTTTTGTCAAAGGTAGAAATATAAGTGATAACATCAATTTGGTGTAGGCAATGGCTGGGGAGCTTAATAGAAAATCAGGAGGAGGTAATGTTATTCTTAAATTGGATATGGCAAAAGCTTATGATAGAATGAATTGAAAATTTGTCCTTTTAGCTCTTCAATGTTTTGGTTTTAGCAATATCTGGATGGAAATGATTATATTGTGCATGTGCAATTGTAGGTTTTCTATAATTATCAATGGCACTCCAGTAGGATACTTCCATTCGACAAGAGGTTTAAGACAAAGAGACCCTCTTTCACTAAATCTGTTTATTATAACAGAAGAGGTATTGTGTAAAGGTTTGCATGTTATTTATAAAAATGGATATGTTCCTTTTTATGCTCTTCCTAGAAGTTGTGAATTGATTTCTCATAGCCTATTTTCTAATGACACAATGATTTTTTCAAAAGGTAATAAAAGAGGTCTGCAAAACTTGATGCAATTTATTTCAGCATACGAGAAAGCTTAAGGACAACTGGTGAATAAAGAAAAGTCTTGTTTCATTGTTCAACAAAACATGGGTGCATCAAAGGTGAATATTATCAAACAAGTAACAGGTTTTTCTCAAAAGCATATTCCGTTTATTTACCTGGGTGCTCCTATTGAATGTGTTCGAATTAAGGACTTTGAACCTATTTTTCAAAAAATAAAAAACAAAATTGACATTTGGAGGGCTAAGTTTATAAGTAGTGGAGGGCATCTATTTTTAATTAATCATGTCCTCCAAAGTCAATTAATCCATGTCCTTGGAGCTGCTTCTTCTCCTAAAACCATCATCCACATGGTCCACTGAATGTTAATTTTCTTATTTTTTTGTGGGGAGACTCAAAGTTTGGAAACAAAAAAAACATTGGATAGGAAGGACAAAAATTTGTAACCCTATAGATGAAGGAGTTTTGGGAGTGCGATCCATGTTTGATATTATTAAGGCTTTCAGGTTAAAATCATGGTTTAAAATCGTTAAAAAAGAGGGCATGTGAGCAAAGTTTATGGAATCAAAATATATAAAGTCCAGACCTATAACTTTTCTCACTACTCCTTCCTCTAGTAGTAGATTTTGGAAAGAGATGTTGCATCAAAGATATTGCTATTAATTCTTGTCAATGGATGATAGGGAAATGTGAAATTTCCTTTTGGTATGATAATTGCTTGGGTTCTGGCCTTTGATTTGTCAAATTGATGAAATTGAAGTTGAAGTTATGGATTTTACTTTAAATAAGGTTTTCAACCAAGAGGGAGTATCGTCTTTTCATGATGTTGGAATTATTCCTCATGCCATTCAATAGAGTGCTATAGACGCAATGAAGATGATAGGTTAATTTGGAAATTTAATCAAAGTGGCACTTTCATTACAAAATCTGCTTGGAATATCGTTAGGAATCATGGGCAGCACATCTACTAGCTTAAATATGTTTGGAAGGTTAATATCTCAGTTAAAATAACCATTTTTATGTGGGGATTTATGCATGAAGTTGTTCCAGTTGATGAGGTCATATCACGAAGAGGTGTTAATTTGGCTTCCAAGTGTTGTTGTTGCGGTAATCATGGGGTGGAATCATTTAATCATTTATTTTCCACCGGAGTTATGGCTTCTAAAATTTGGTCTTACTTTAATAATCTCTTTAACATTCCCATTTATCCTACTCAACATGTAGTGGATCGAGTTTTTCATTGGTGGAATGTTTGTAAAAAGGATACTCAGGTGAATCAAGTTATTTGTATCACTTCGTCTATAATCCTTTGGACCATATGGAAAGAAAGACGTAAATGTATATATGAAGGTAAGGGTTCTTCATCCTTATTACTTATAGAAAATATTAAAAAATAGTTGAAGGACATCAATGCTCTTAATAATGATCCTTCAAATATGAATAATGGCCCACTTTCCAAGTAGCTTTGCTTACGAGATGAATGTGGATGGGGCT
This sequence comes from Nelumbo nucifera, assembly GCF_000365185.1. The sequence continues at coordinate 1,694,095 of NW_010729156.1, read as the reverse complement.
TGTTGCGGCAATCCTGGTCTAGGAGGAGGTTGGGGTTTACATAGAAGCTCTTTTGAACCTCTCATATTTGCTTTTCACTATTACTATGGTCAGTCTACCACTACTCAAGTAGAATTTTTAGCTTTGTATGATGGTCTAAGGCTTTGTTTGCAAAGAGGCTATAAAGAGATTGGGGTTGAAAGAGATAACATGATTATTATTGACATTCTAATGGGTAGTTCGGATTATCCTTGCAATTTTGTTTTACATCTTGCACAGGATTAAAAACTTAGTGCAGAGAATGAATATGGTGGATCCATATCTTACGGGAAGGAAATCGTTGTGCTGATCTCCTAACTAACAAAGGAATTGATGAAAGACGCATGCTTAAAGTGATCAATGGTAATTCTCAAATTCCAAGAGATTTGGCTCTTCTTATTCACAAAGATAATTTGGGTTTTCCTATCATTAGAATTAATTAGGTTTTGCTAGGCTTTTTTTTTTGTGGGCATGAGATGGCGATGGAGAGCTATGTATGCTTGGGTAATGGGGTAAGGCAGGCTAAGTCCTCAGTTATTACAAATTTTCCTTTTGAAAATGGTTAATAAAATTTAAGGCAGTCGCCCTTCCACCTGGAGTAAAGATTGGGATTAAAGAAAATAGTCCACTGAACCCACATTCCATTCATATATCATCCAAAGACCAATAAAGAATCTACAATCAGTTTTAGATGGAGCTTCTGATCCTTATCTATCTAGTAGTATTTTTTTTTACTTAGTTTCTAATAACATACAATTACTAATGACATTTGATCATTGTTTTAAATATTTGTACCCCGATCATCTAAGTCGCAATGGAGCAACGACCCACCCATCTCAATGCCACTCTTTTATTTAATATGCAATTAACGTAAGGAAGATGGCAGAGAGAAATTATAAGGAGGTCCACTTAGATTGATGAAGAAACAGTACAAAGAGTAGAGAGGCTGCCTTTCCTTTATTACGTACAATCACTAAGAAAAGCAAAAGAGATTATTTAACTTAATTAGCAATTATAGGAACATAAACAGTTATTGTAATTTCCATCTTTCTGGCAATGACCCTGACCATTGTAGGTTCGATCGCACCAGGCCACGCATGCGTTGATATTACACTCGTTGCTACCGAACGGCTGAACTTCCACACAAGTACGACCGCCAGCAGCATCCGAACTGGGCAACTTTGACACAACTGCAACAACCATGCATCGTTTATACAATAAGAAAATAAATAAAGGCTGAAAGGAGGGGGAATTAATGAGAGCAAGTCTGTATATATTCTACCAGGATTCTCATTCCCATTTTGTCATTGACAAACGATTGGTAAGTTACTTAGTCCTCGTTCCCTTTTTGGTAAGTTATATCTAGTTAAATACATTTGGGTAAATGTTTCTCAGGAAATACATAGCTGGATAATGCAAATAAGAGAATGATCATTTTACCCATAAAAATATATTATTACAAAGGGTATTTTTGTCCCATTCAAGTACCGACAACTTTTCTCCAAGGTGGGAAAGTTGTTTATCCACCTAGGAGGTAAGTGATATCCAGGTAAATAAATTTACCTTAATCTCTGCATAAATCTAAAAAAAAATAATGAGATTTTTGATCAATGGGAATCAAAATCTTATTAACGAAGTTTCCCCCCTCTCAAAATCCTCAAAAAAAAAACGCCCCTTTAAAGTAAAAGAAAGAATAACAATATTATTGGTAATGTAACAATGGCTGTAACACAGTGTGGGAGAAGTGCAACTAGAAACTTTTGCAAATATATAGCAAGTCTATTTTTGATGTTGATACAGAAAGATGTATTCATGTATTATAGAAATGCTCATAAAGGTATGGATAAGCAGAGACAAAAAATAAAAATGAGGATAGTCTAAGAAACCTGAGAGGACTAAGAGCACAAAGAAGAAGCATCCGAAAAACTTAGCCATCTTTGTATCAACCTATTTGCAGAGTGTGTTCTATTGTGCAAGAAAACTGTGTATATCTTATGGAATGATAAAGAGTTGTGGGGGTATTTATAGAGTTCTGGGTCTGTAGATTTATTTATAAATAGCATTCTAAGGTGGATGGATTTTCAAAAAAAACTGTGGGTGGTATCAACTATTGATTTATCAAATGGGTCCAGCATATCTTTTTAAGAAGCCTAAATATTGGAACTTAATTACGTAAACATAGCCGATAAAGCATAACTTCAAGAAACTTTAATTAGTACTAATGACCTAATCATGTGTACTTGCCCAATTAAGTTATTAATGTATCCATCTGTTCTTTGTCTATTAAGCTAAGTTATTTATTTGCTCAAAGAGTTACAAGTTTCCTTATTCTCTTGGTTAGGATCAAGAAGAGTACTAAGTACTGTAAATGCTATCTTTTTATGATAGTAAGCAAGCTGCATGATGCTAAACATGGTTTCTTTATTTACCATCTTCAACTTTGTCCAAATATCAAGCATTTGGGGTTGTATATTTTCAATCCACAATTTTGGCCAAATATCAAAGTAATGACTTGAACGAGCTGAACTGAACTGATTTCTACCATGAGTTATATTAAGTGTAAATCTCGATCGACTCATCTCTTCTAGTTTTTATTTTGAAGATGTTTCAATTGACCCTTTGGTGGCGATTAATGCTATGAACAGGTCGACAGTAGAAACATCTCTACTCTTGCATCAGAAATTGGAAAACATTTCAGGTAAGGGGGTTCCAGGACTACTCTTCTTTTTTCTGGTATCCCCTCCTTGAAATGGCTTTGTGAAGATCAATGTGAACGGAGGTTTTAAGGATCATAATAAAGCTTCTTTTGGTTTTATTGCAAGAGACTCAGCTGGCCTTTTTTGTTGGGCAGCGTGTGGCCTATCTCACCTGAATGCCCTCTGATGGCAATGGCAGAAGCTCTAGCTCTTGTGGAAGGAATAAAGGAAGCAAAAAAGAAAGGATTATTTCGATTTTTTGTTGAATTAGTTTGTCAAGTTTTGACCTCATATCTTAACAGCTTGTCCACTCAGGGACCAAAAGACTTGGTTTTTCCTAGAGAAGACATGGCTAGCATCAGATAAGGTATGGAGATCAGGTTCAGTTGGTGCCCCAAAAGTGGTAATGTAGCTGCCCATGAGCAGGCGAAGCTTGGTTTCTATTCGAATTTATCGTTTGATGGAGACTTATCAAACTGGTTACTGAATTTGTAGTAGCTTTGCTTTTGTTTCCGTTCTTTAGGTTTGTTTGGTTGTCTCTTTTCTGGTTCTTTTCCTGCCTGTTGGAATGCAAGTTTGAATGGGATTTAAGGCCTTAAATAAGCTGACAGGTAATTAATGGGTCGTTGACTATTTGTGTTATAATTAGATAGTCCATAGAAGAAAACAGCTGCACAATAAGGATGGTAACCCATTTCTACTATGTATGGTAACTGACAGTAACAGGACCAAGGTTACTTGAATTAATTCGAAAACCCATTTCTGCTATTTATGCTAACTGACAGCAGCAGGACCAAGGCTACCTGAATATTGAAAACTTGAGAAAATGACCAAACCATGTTAACAAGGTCGACCAATCGTACTGTGACCTCCATTACTTTAGAAGTTATAACTGCTTTTATCACACAGACGTGAAAAGCAGTCACAATAAGACTGCATGTGTTTTTCGGTATGGAGAAATGGGGCAGGGATCGGTGATAAGTTGTTAAAAAATAAAAACAATGTTTCCAATTAATCTCTCGGCAACCGTGCCAGTTGGGTCGATGAACCAGTCACAATACCAAAGCAGGCCAGCAATCTCCGACCTTATTTTATTAATAAAACCCATTAAGACGACTACTATAAAATAAATTAAAAACTGAAAAGTTGGTTGACGACATCACGGGTTGTCCCGTTGTTCAGGATGATTGAACCATTGATCAATTAACCCTGAGAAAATAACAGTTCAAGCTTCGGGTCGGATTTTAATATATAATATGCTGAAGGAAATCAGAAAAGTGAAAGCTCTAAATATAACAATAGAAAAGGAAACGGATCAAACCGTATAGAACTGTCAATATCCAAATGAGTGACAATATAGATATTAGAGTCAAGGATTTTGATTTTCCATTTATTGTTTTCTTATGGTATATATAATAAACTAGTTTCACAAACATAAAATCTAACCATAGAAAAGGTATTAACACGGAGGAAGCCTTGTCCTTTAATTTAGAACAGCTGAGAACCCGTGCAAAAGTTTAGGGAACTACAAAATCAAGAATGGTTTCTACAGATCTTGGGTTGACGACATGTATAATGATCAATCAAAGTCTTTCTTGTCTACCTTACCCCACTTAAATTTTCAACTAAGGTTTTTAAACTGACCTGGACAACAAACCGGTTAAGGGTCTGGTTATCGGGTTGAATGGTTTGACAGTTTGAACTGAACGGATGGCCAATTCTAACAAGAAATAAAAAATTAAAAAAAATCAAAAAATCAAAAAATCAAAACCAGTCAAATCATTGAACGGTTCAAACGGTTGAATCGCATGGGTAAGTGGTTTGCTGACCAAATCAATGGTTTGGGGGGAAATAACGGTTTTAGGGTAAAATGGAACTGGTCACCTGATTAATTCCCGGTTTTTCTGGTTTGACCATTCAGTCCAGTCCAGTTTTGAAAACCATGTTTTCTACACAGATACATTCGTTTTTTATGAATGGCCCAGTATTCATTGTTCATCTCTCAAGTATGAGAACAAATCTCATCATGATCAAATGTCCCACAGACCAAGGATGGGGTGGGAGTTGATGGTGCGTGATCTAGTCGCTCTTGGCTTGATGGCAGCTCGGACATCGGTTGCTCAGATGGACGGTCAAACTACAAGACAGGTAGGATGAGAGAGCCTGGGGTGGCTAACCCGGCATGGTTACTCTGATGCTTAAGTTAGTAGTTGTGATGTTGTGAGTTGATAATTCGAGAATAAGAGAGCTAGAATGCACTAAATTACGTGTACTTGGGTCCCAAGGGCCGGTGCCCTTATATAGATGAGTTGTTGTGGGTCTCACAAAACACCTCCAAGATCCTCAGCCCATGCCGTTAGGAGTTTATTCCACCCTAGGAGGTGGATAACGTGCTAGCCGATAAGGCCTATCATGTCCCTCCGATCCGGGCAGGATAAGGATAAAATCAACAGTCGTGTGACATGATCCCGATGATCTCAGAGATAGCTGACATGCTTCTAGAAGTCTGCTATGTATCACCTCGGATGGTTGGGCCATTCCCAAACTACTCGGACCTCGATCCTGGCTGAGGTGCCCAAGACACCCGAGGTGGCCTGACTCACCGAGGTAACGAGGAATGCTGATGTGGTAGGAAGATGCCTAGTCATAGTCGAGTCATCAGGTTGTGTCCATGTGTCCACTGTTCGTTAGATCGGGCCAAATTACCCCTCATCAGGAGTGGATTTAATGAATGACTTTTTGCATTGTTTTCTCCATTGTTTTGAAACCGACTTAGAAAATGAATTGTTTTTGATTGTGGGTTGTGTGTTAATGGTCCCAATCAATGAACAAGTTGATATGAGTGAGACCGTGCATGGCATGTTCGTACATCACCTTGAGATGTATAGATTGCAAAAAATTACTCAAAATGAAAAGAAAAGAAATAATCAGACAATCGAGCATACTGTAATGGCCTCAAAGTTTTCAGTACATTGTTTATTATAACTATACTTGTTCACAAGATGACCAATTTGGGTTTAGGCTGGGGATTGACTCTACAGTAATAAATATACCTGTTCACAGACTGGGTCAGACTGGGTCGGGCTAGGTTGAGCTTAGATTTGCCTCTATATTAATAAAACATGTCTAGGCCTGAGCCTGAGCCTGACCCTTGTATAAAGCCGGATTCATGGGCCCAAACTTGATGCATGGGCAAGAAGATTTTTATTATGTTTTATTCAACAATAAAACTGATTTACTTATATTAAATGACTTTAAACCCAAAAATACTAAAGGACCTCACTTGATTAGAAAAAAGAGAAAAGAAACAAAGAAAAAAGTTGGGCTTAATGTTTAGGGCCAATCCCAACGATGAATGGGGCAGGCCAAGCCAGCCCATCAAGCTATCATGCCCATGATCTAACAAGCCCAATTGATTAGGCTTAACCATTGGGTCTAGATCTTGAGTCGGCTCCCAGCTCTTATATAAAGCTTGAAAAGAAGATTTCTTTTTTCTTTTGTTTTTATTCAACAATAAAACTATTTTATTTATATTAATCAACCTCAAAACCCAAAAATACTAAAGGATTTCTTTGTAACTTAAAAAAAAAGGAGAAGAAGAACAAACAAAAAAATATAAGCTATATATTTTTTATTATATAAAATATATTTTTAATTATATAGAATATTATTAGGTTGGGCTTAGGCTTAGGTTAGGCTTTCTTAAGAAAGCCTAATCCCAATGGAGAAAGCCATCACCTGGTCCCGCCAGGCTACATGGCTCATAAATGGATCTAATAATAACCTATTACTTTGTGTTTGGATCAATGGTTCAACCACTTGGGTCGAATGTGTTTTAACAAAGTCAATGGTTTCTTACAAAATAACGAGTTGTATGGTCATAAAACAAAGAATAGGACCAGGTGATCGTTTGATCATCAAGATCAACAGCATTGGTCTTAGGATGTCTTTTCCACTGATCTACGGCCGCAAATAAGTCAAATTAGATTAAATTTGAATCCGGATTCTATCTAGTAAGAATCGAATTCGGATACCCCCTTGATCCTAACAAATGGATTAAATTGGAAATGTCGATACATTTAGTTAGTAGATCAATTTCAAATATAGCCCAATCTGATCCGCCCTGATCTGATCCAATTTACTAGTTATGAAATATTATATATGTGTATTCTATACAAATTAAATTTAATTATAAACTATATATTATAATAGATTATTATATTATATACATCAATATTTTTATTACAATCCAAGTTGAATGAGATTCAAATCGGATATCTGATAAGATATTCAAATTCAAATCATAATCTTGATAATTTGATGAATTCTTGTTGAATTTGGATCCTCAGATTTCTTATTGAATATGATTGGATATATCCTTTATTATCGAATCTGATTTGATGCCTTTCCAGCCCTACACTACTAGGGGTGCAACCGAGCTGAGTTTTGCCAAATTTTGGCATGTCTTGGATTGGCTTGACTAAAATACTACTAGATTTGAATTCAAGTTCAATTTCGACTCAAACGATATTTTTCAGCTCAAGCTCAATCTGATTAAATATACAATGAGCGCGAGTTTAGCTCAAAATCTTGAGAATAGCTATATTTATGTATTATATATAAATATATGATATTTTTTTATAATATAAAGTATATGTATATATCTATGTATGTAAGTACATATACATGTATGTATGTGTTTATCAAGCTAAGCTCATAAGTTTTTGAGACAAACTTTTTATTGCTTGACCTCAAGTTCAAATAACTAATTGAGCTTACTCGAAGGTTCATACTCGATTCGAACTTGATTAGACTCAAACTCGAATCGAACATAACCCAATTCAAACTTGAACTTTTTGATTAGAGTTCAATAGGGCATCAAAATGAATATTTGGCTTCTCCAATACCTACTTAATAACACTTGTTATTATGGTAGATTTTCTTGTGCTTCTTCCTTGCCGGATTAAAATAGTTCTAAACTCAGATGTTTCTTCTGGCTGCCTAGATTATCTCCCTGGCTGTAGAAGATCCAAAAATCTGGCGGAGCTGTATGACATTGTAGTAGCTAAGCCTATATTCTTCGAGGCACTAGTAGTACTATATCGAGGGGGACAGGTAGGAGATATTTGATTGGAGGCTAATTGTAAACTATAGTCATGGTGGGGATTGTAGACACTCACAATCCCTTGAATCTAAATCTATAATTATAACCATCCAACAGTACCCAAATCAATCGTCAATTAACTTTTCTACAAACAATACACACACACAAAAAAAAAGGTTAGATTGGAAAGGAATTAGGATTTCCAGTTACCAAATCGCTTAAATTTATTTCGAAATTCCTTGCTAATTGGGACAAAAGGATATCAGGGGCCCCGCGTGTCATACTAAGCACGAAGTCTCTGATGTTTAAGAGAGCCGAGGTGAGAGGAAAGAAAGGAAAATGAGGAAAATTGGAGTGCGTAACAATTACCCCGCAGTTGGTGACCCATACTTATAGGCGAGGTTCCTCCTAGAGTTGATGTAAATTGGATTTTTGTAACAGCTTCACACATTGGATGCCATTAAGGCTAGGTCCATTAAGTTGACGATCACATGGGCGAGTGTTATAACTATCATTAAGGCTCAGTTTGGAAGGTGTACAAATATAAATATGTAGAGCACAAAACCTTATATTTTATATTATTTTGTATATATTTGTATAGTACATATTTGTATTCGTACTCATTCCAAATGGAGTTAAAGAATCAAGAGACTCGGCTAAGGTCGTAACACTTGTCATTATGGCCCCTCATTAAACCGACATGGGAAATGTTGGCTTAATAATAATAATAATAATAATAATAATAATAATAAATGTCATAAATATTACCTTTTACATTATATATTATATATGAATGTTAAATTAAAGATAATGATCAAATCACTTAATTAACAAAAAGGTCAAGTGAGATCATGATCTTTACAACCATAAATGTTTGAATTCAAATCTTTGCATCCTCAAAATATTTTGAAATTTCTTTTCAGTTAACTAAATTTTCAAATTCAAAGCCGGAACTGAATTAACCCCAAAACCAAAATAATTCAACAAAAATAGGCTAACACCGATATTTTTTAACTTGAACCAAAATAATGTTGATCCCTAATTTAGAATCACATTTCCAAATTTCGATACGACACATACAACAATTCTATCGTAACTATGAAACCCAAAATCCAAAATATCCCAATACTAAGCCCTAGATAATGGAAACTCCCATCATCAGCCGAAAAGTTTAATCCAACAGTTGGTTTAAAACCATGAAATTATAGCCCACAACATCAATTCACTGAATTTTGCTCTCCTTCCAAAGTTGTCCAATTCATTCATAGCTTCATTGAATAATCATTAAGGAAGTGTTTGACAAATCCTTTTGTGTGGCCTTTTTGGTCTTTTCGAAGCTCAGAAGACCAAAGTTTGGTCTTCTTTATTTTAGCAATAAAAGACAAGAAGCTAGAAAGACCTGTGCAACAAAAAGCTTATGAAAGCTCAAAATAGCCAATAAATTTAGAATATTCAAACAAAGCTTTAATGACAAGAATTAAACCCATCGACACCTAAAACAATTAAACCCATTGATACAGTCACAAATCATTGGGTTCTCTCTCTTCTCGATCCTTCAAAATGCCCAAATTTACAAACCTTCTATGGTAATCGACCATCTATCAACTAAGATCAAGTGTTTAAAATTCTATTTTACAATTGAATCAAGAACTCGCCATTGAATGGACAAGAAACTTTCTTGGTTCAGTTACAAGTCTCTACAAAATTAGCAAAGATATCATTTGTCTGATTGTCTCAACTTATCTGACCAGCAAATAGCAAGTAGTCGTGTTTTGATGTTGATACAGAAATATGTATTCATATATTATAGAAATGATGATCATAAGTGTATGGGTAAACAGAGTCAAACAAATGAAAATGAGGAAAATTCAAGAAACCTGAGAGGACGACCAAGGAGCTGGATTAAAACTTAGCCATTTTTGTATCAACCTATTTGCAAAGTGTGATATATTGTCCAAGAAAATTGTACTTATGGAATAATGATAAAGAGTTGTGAGGGTATTTATAGAGATCTTGGTCTGTCGATTTATTCACAAATAACATTACATTGTATGGTGGATGAATATTATCAAAAAAAAAAAAAGGAAAAACACAGAAAAAACTGAAAGTTATTTGCTAACAATGCCTTTTATTTTCAAAACTTAGCAATTAATTAGTCATTTAGCCGAATGGGATACGATAATTAAACAATAAAATTAAGAAATATTGAAACATAAAAAATAAATTATGTAGAAAATATTTGAATATATCTCTAGTGTTATATATTGAACACATTACGCCTAGAAATTGTATAGTAGTTTAGCGAGATTGAGTTGTCTGGGCGGTTCTCAGTTAAGTCTTGAGGATGTTATGCAAGAAGCATGCAAGACAAGGGAGTGTGGTTATCAGTGGAGTTAGCGAAAAAAAAAAGTTTTTGAGAATTAGTACTCGAATTGATGCTATTCCATTGAACCTTATGGTATTTATATACATACGCCGGAGGAGTTTCTTGCTCTCCAAGATTTTCTAAAACAAAGTTCCTAATATAGAAAGGAAAGAGACTTCCTATACAGCTTAGTGACTTCCTACACAGATTAGTATAGGTACAGATGACTTTCAAACCGGAACTTTCGCGAGTGGACTCTCGCGAGTCTTCTTATCTTCGTCCAATACTCCCCCTCAAGGTGGTGCATGATTATTGCGAATCCCAACTTGGGAAGGAAGGAATCAAACTGTTGTTGTCCGAGGGCCTTGGTGAAAATGTCGGCAAGTTGTTCACCGGTATGGACATAAGCAAGTGCAATAGTGTCGGCTTGGAGCTCATTACGAATGAAATGACAATCAACTTCAATATGTTTGGTTCGCTCATGGAAAATAGGGTTCGTAGTAATGTGCAAAGCAACCTGATTATCACAAAATAGGCGTATAGGTTGAGGATGAGAGATACCCAAAGATGATAACAAACCTTTTAGCCACTTCAACTCACAACTAGCAGTAGCCATTGACCAGTATTCAGCCTCGGCAGAGGAACGGGAGAGTATGTTGTTTCTTGGTTTTCCAAGAGATGGGGGAATGTTTGAACATGATAAAATACCCAGTAAGTGAGCGATGAGTGAGAGGGCAACTCGCCTAGTCGAAATCACAGTAGGCATATAATTGCAGATCACTATCAGAGCACAAAAATATTCCTTGACCAGGACATCTTTTCAGATAACGAACCACACGTAAGGGCGCATCCCAATGATCAACTCGAGGACTCTGCATAAATTGAGCTAGGACATGGACGCAATAACCGAGCTTCGGCCGTGTAATGGTTAAATAAATCAAACGGCCCACAAGACGCCGATACCGTTCTGGGTCATCCAGGAGCTTGTCGTCGGCAAGGGCAAGTTTATGATTCTGAGTAATAGGAAAGTGAGCAGGTTTGGACCCTAACAAGTCAGTTTAGGCAATAATGTCAAGGGCATACTTTCTTTGACAAAGGAATATCCCCGATGATCCGCGAGTTACTTCGATGCGCAGAAAGTATTTAAGAGCACCCAAGTCCTTCATGTGAAAGCATCGGTTCATATATTGCTTAAATTTGTGGATGAATGCCGGGTCATTCCCACTAATGATGAAGTCATCACCATAAACCAGGACGTGCAAGACAAGCCCCTTCTTGCTATATGTAAATAAGGAATAATCGAAACAGCACTGATTAAACCCAAAGATTTTTAAGGCAAAATTTAATTTAGAAAACCAGTTCCGGGGGGCTTGCCATAGACCATACAAAGACTTCCGAAGTTTGCATTCCTTGCCTGTTCCGGAGGTCGAAAAGCCTAGAGGAGGTTTCATATAGACTTCCTCATATAGATCACCGTGTAGGAAAGCATTATGGACATCCATCTGATGCAATTTCCAATGTTGTGCTGCAACAACTGCTAAGAAGGTTCGAATTGTGACCATTTTAGCCACAGGGGCAAAGGTTTCATTGTATTCAAGACCTTCAACTTGAGTGTTGCCCAAGGCTACCAACCGTGCTTTAAATCTTTCAATGGATCCATCAGATTCGTACTTGATTTTGTAGACCCATTTACATCTGATTGCCTTTTTTTTCAGGAGGGAGGTCTTCTAAGGTCCATGTCCCATTGTCTTCTAAAGCCTATATTTCTTGGCGCATAGTTTCGCGCCATCGAGCATCAGTCATTGCCTCAGAGAAATGAATAGGTTCTCGGCCTGCAGTAACAGCTGCCAAGAAATGTCTATGTTTTATAGAAAAATTATCATACGTCACATAATGAGTTATGGGATAAGGAGTACCTGAGGATTGAGATAATGCAAGAAAAATAGTAGAGGGGTCTAAACATTGAGCAGGGAGAGAAGAGGAACAGTAGCTTCGCCGCCGCTGGTTCCGTTCGAACAGGGAGAGAAGAGGAACAGTCTTCACCGTCGCTGGTTCCGCTCGAATAGGGAGAGAAGAGGAACAGTTCTTGCCGCCGCTGGTTCCACTCGAACAGGGAGAGAAGAGGAACAGTAGCTTTGCTGCCGCTCTTCTAGGTTGGGTTCAAATGGAGGGGATGAGCTACAGTGCCGATTTGGAAACTAGAGTGCAAAGTATGGACTCTGTCGGCACCAAGCGAATGCGTTGTTGCTCTCAGCAACTTCGTTACCGCTACTGATCTGCAAATCGTAGAACAGAGACCTCTCGCTCCCTTTTGTTATGGCTCTGATACCATGACAAAACCATAAGAAGCTCCAAAACGATGATGCTATTCCATTGAATCTTATGGTATTTATATACATACGCCAGAGGAGTTCCTTGCTCCCCAAGACTTTCTGAAACAAAGTTCTTAATCCAGAAAGAAAAGAGTCTTCCTATACAGATTAGTGACTTCCTATACAGATTAGAACAGGTACAAATGACTTTCAAACCGGGACTTTCGCGAGTGGACTCTCGCGAATCTTCTTATCTTCGTCCAATACGAACTCTTTTCCAATCCAAGAAAAAGGAGAATTGGAGGCTATAAGGCTATTGCCATATTTCAATGCGGAGACTTTGAAAAAAGACAATACAGCCCACAATTTTGATAAAGGAAAAGACAGAGATGATTAGTGGAAGAGGAGCATAGGTCTGTAGAGTCCCATGTAGAGAAAGATCTACAGGTGGAAAAGTCGTTGGGTTTGCGTTTACAAGGTGGGGAAAATTTCGCTAGAGATCTAGGCTTTTCGAAGGTTTGAGGGAATAGCCAAAAGCACACAAAAGAGAAAAAGAGGTGATAGTGATGATGAAGACTTTTATCCAGGTAGTGAGGGGTTCAGGTTCAAAACCGGATTCAGTCAATGCAAAGTCCCTTCCAACAATCATTATAGCCTTGTATTAGAAATATCTCTCCCATGAAATAAAGGCTGTTCATGGTGCTCGAGCAGGCCTTACACTGACTGAAGCCGATCTCTTCAGATTCGGTGGAGTTCCAAGCTTGTAAATTTTTATGTGGATGCTTCAATAACAGTAGATGCCAGGGGGGAGAAGTAAGGCCACCTGCTAGCCATGTTTATGCAGGGCGGGTTTATGTAAGTCCTTGTTTTTGTGTATTCAGTCGGTGCTTTTTGGGGTTATTTGTTAACTCTGGAAGAAGGTTTTTGATCGTCTTTCATAGCTCTTGGAGCTTTGTAATTCAGTTCCAACCTGGGAGACCGTGCCCACAGAAAACTGTCGAATATATTGGAAACAACTTCCAAAAGAAAGATATTCCCAATATGCAACTGTTATTTTTAGTGGGTTGAGACGTAAGAATAATGAAAAGCAGACTCGAGCCCGACCATACCAGTTGGGTCAATGAACAAGTCACAAATACCAAATTCAAGCCAATAATCTCCAAAACATTATTTTACAAATTAAACCCCTTAACTTGGTCAACAATCCATCGATTCAAGTGGTTGATGACTATTATAAAAAAAAAAAAGGAAAAAACCAAAAATGTGGTTGATGAATGACAATACGGGTTGCCCCCTTGACCGGCATGGTTCAACCACTGATCATTGACCCAGAGAGACGAACAGTTCAAGACCCAGGTCAGATTTTAAAACAGAGAAGGTGAAAGAGATTGAAAAGTGTAAATTGTAAATATATACCAAAAGAAGAAAAAGGAAATGTGTCTGTTATATATTGAAACCGTATACAGCTGTCAATATCCAAATGATCCGGAGGCATTCCACATTGAACTTAGTTGAGATCCCTATCTGTGAAGCCGATTTTTCCTACTTAGTTTCTAAAAACATACAACTGATGGTGCCATTTGATCATGGAGGCACCACTGAATATTTCACTAATCTCGTCCCTTCACCCAATCCAGCCTTACTCCGGCAGATAGAGAGATTGTTTTCAATATTTAAACCCTGCTCATCCACTACTTTATTTAATCTTCATTTACTTATACTCTGTAAGTCGTATTTATTTATATATTTTTGCCAAAAGAAATTAAAGAGCTCCACTTAGATTGATTGATGAAGAAACAGTACAAGGAGCAGAGTGTCTGCTTATACAATCGCTAATGAAAACGAAAGAGATTATTCAACTTAATGGCAATAGTCACAGTTACAGGCATGGTAAGATCCATTGTCATAACAACTAGCCTTGCCACCGTAGTTTTGGGTGCACCAGGACGTGCATTCAGCGAGATTACATTTATCAAACAACAGGTTAGAAACTATCTCACAAGGACCGCCTCGAGCATCCGAACTGGGCAACATTGAAGCAACTGCAACAACCATGCATCGTTTAATTTATACAATAAGCAAATAAATATCAAATAATAAATAAATAAATCAAGGTTGAAAGGAGAGGGGGAATTAATGGGAGCAACTCTATATATATTCTACCAGGATTCCCATTTTATCACTGATAAACGATTGCATGTATAGCAGAGGCAAGTTCTACCAAATCTAGATATCAATAATACTTAAAACAGATAAAACAAAGAACAACAATATTATTGGACTGTTGAAGGTTGCACCGTGTGACATAACCATGGGGAGAAGTGTAGCTTGAAACTTTTGCAAATACATAGCAAGTCTTTTTTCTATGTTGATACAGAAAGGTGTATTCATGTATTATAGAAATGAACATAAACGCATGGATAAGCAGAGACAAACAAATGAAAATGAGGATAGTTTAAGAAACCTGAGAGGACTAGGAGGACCATGAAGAAGCAACCATAAAACTTAGCCATCTTTGTATCAACCTATTTGCAGAGTGTGTTCTACTTTTGCATCTTATGGAATGATAAATAGTTGTGGGGTATTTATAGAGTTACGGGTCTGCAGAATTGTTCATAAATAACATTCTAAGGTGGATTGGATTTTCAAATTAAAAGAAACAAAAAAAAAAAAAACTGTGGATGGTATCAACTTTTGATGTATCAAATGGGACCACCTAGCATATCTTATTAAGAAGCCTAAATATTGGAACTTAATTATGCAAACATAGCCGATAAAGCATAACTTCAAGAAACTTTAATTAGTACTAATGACCTAATCATGTGTACTTGCCCAATTAAGTAATTAGTGTATCCACCTGTTCTCTGTCTATTAAGCTAAGTTATTTATTTGCTCAAAGAGTAAGCAAGTTTTCTTTTACTCTTGGTTTGGATCAAGAAGAGTACCAAGTACAGTAAATGCTATCTTTTTATGATAGTAAGCTAGCTGCATGTTTTTAAGCATGGTTTCTTTATTTACCATCTTCAATTAACAATTAACTACTGTTGGTCAAGCATTTGGGGCTGTATATTTTTAATCCACAATTTTGAACAAATATCAAAGTATTGATTTGAATATGCTGAACTGAACTAGTTCTACCATGAGTTATATTAAGTGCAAATCTCGAATGAGTCATCCCCACTAGTTTTTATTTTGAACTGAACGGAACTAGTTTTTATTTTGAAGATGTTTCAATTGACCCTTCGGTGGTGATTAATGCTATGAACAGGTCGACAGTAGAGACATCTCTACTCTTGCATCAGAAATTGGAAAACTTTTCAGTTAAGGGGGAATTCCAGGACCCCTCTTCTTTTTGCTGGTGTCCCTTCCTTGAGGTGATTTTGTGAAGATCAATGTGGACAGAGGTTTTTAAGGATCATAATAAAGCTTCTTTTGGTTTTATTGGAAGAGATTCAGCTGGCATTTTTTGTTGGGCAGCGTGTGGCCCTCGGCTCTCTCAGCTGAATCCCCTCTGATGACAGAAGCTGTAGCTCTTGTGGAAGCAGTAAAGGAAGCAAAAAACAAAGGATTATTTCGGTTTTTTGTTGAATTAGATTGTCAAGTTTTGATCTTATCTTAACACCTTACCCACTCAGGGCCCAAAAGACTTGGTTTTTCTCAGAGAAGACATGGCTAGCATTAGAGAAGGTATGGAGATCAGGTTCAGTTGGTGCCCCAGAAGTGGTAATGTAGCTGCCCATGAACTGGCGAAGCTTGGTTTCAATTCAGATTTGTGGTTTGATTGAGACTTACCAAACTGGTTACTGAATTTGTTGTAGCTTTGTTTTTGTTTCCGCTCTTTAGGTTTGTTAGGTTGTCTCTTTTCTGGTTCTTTTCCTGGTTGTTAGTGCTCTCTGTTCCTTAATTGATAGCACCCCAATATATTTCTTGTATGCTCTATTTCATGTTGGAATTCAAGTTTGAATGGGATTTAAGGCCTTAAATAAGCTGGCAGGTAATTAATGGGTCTTTGAGTATTTGTGTTATAATTAGATAGTCCATAGAAGAAAACAGCTACACAATAAGGATGGTAACCCATTTCTGCTATGTATGGTAACTGACAGTAACAGGACCAAGGTTACCTGAATTAATTCGAAAACCCATTTCTGCTATATGTATGGTAACTGACAGTAGCAGGACCAAGGTTACCTGAGTCTTGAAAACATTAGAAAATGACCAAACCATGCTGACAAGGTCGATCAATTGTACTGTGACCTCCATTACTTTAGAGGTTATAACTGCTTTTCTCACACAGACGAGAAAAGCAGTTACAATAAGACTGCATGTGTTTTTTGGTATGGAGAAATGGAGCAGGGATCAGTGATAAGTAGTTAAAAAATAAAAACAATGATTCCAAGCCTACGGCAACCGTGCCAGTTGGGTCAATGAAACAGTCACAATTAAGGGTGTTAATGGACCAGTTTTGGATTGGACCCCGTCCAGTCCAAAATCAATTTGGACGGATTGAACAGACCAATAAAACATATTGGATTGGATCAATCTGGTCTAAAATATTTATTAGATTGGATTTGACCTGGTCCGCCCGTAACAAATTTATATTGGATCCAATATCTGATCCATTGATATAAGATTAGAATACATGTGTGAAAGGACAGTATTTGTCTTAAAACTAATCTAATTCAAAATGAATTTAAACAGATTGAACGATCCAGACATTGAATTGGACCGATCCAAATTAGTGCAAAACATTCATTGGATTGGATTGGACCTGATCCATTTAAAATGGACTCACACTGGACTGGATCGGATTGGACCAAATACTATCCAATTGACACCCCTAGTCACAGTACCAATTCAGTCCAACCATAATTTACAAATAAAAATATAAAACTCATTAACTTGATCAACAACCAATGGGTTGATGACTATATATTATAAAAAATAATAAATAACAGAAAAGTGGTTGATGACATCACGGGTTGTCCCGTTGATGGTTGAACCATTGAATCATTAACCCTGATAAAAGAACAGTTCAAGCTTCGGATCGGGTTTTAAAACATAAAATGGTGAAGGAGGCAGAAAAGTGAAAGCTCTAAATATAACAATAGAAAAGGGAACGGATCTGTTATGTATTCAACATTCAAAGTTCAAACCGTATAGAACTGTCAATATATAATAAACTAGTTTTACAATTTAAAATCTAACCAAAGAAAAGATATTAATATGGAGCAAACCTTGTCCTTTAATTTAGAACAGTTGAGAACCCTTTCAAAAGTTTAGGGAACTATAAAATCAAGAATGGTTTTTACGAAGGAGTAAAAAGGAATTTCACCTATTGATTAGCATTGTGGTTATGTTTTAGGGCTTCGTTCATTTTTTGGTATGTTATTTATCCGGGTAAATGCAATTATTTGGGTAAGTTTTTCCTGGGGTAAGTACATTTACCCATGTTTTTTTATTTCTCACATAAATAATGTAATGACCATTTTAGTCATAAAAATCCATTATTAAAAGGGACATTTTTGTCCCTTTCAAGTGTTAACAAGTTTCCTCCATGGAAAAGCTATTTACCCACTTAGGAGATGGGCAGATACCCAAGAAAATAAACTTTCCCTGTTCCCTACATTAATCCGAAAAATGAACATGATATTCTTGGTCAATGGGAACCAAAATTCTATTGACAAACTTTACCCCTGTCAAAATCCAAAAAAAAAATGCCCCCTTAATAAATGACTTTTTGCATTGTTTTATCCAGTGTAGTCTGGAAACCGACTTAGAAGATGAATTGTTTTTTATTGTGGGTTGTGGGTTAATGGTCCCAAGCAATGAACAAGGTGATATGAGTGAGACCGTGCATGGCATGTTCCTACATCACCTTGTGATATATAGATTGCAAAAAATTACTCAAAATAAAAAGAAAAGAAATAATCAGACAATCGAGCATACTGTCATGGCCTCTTGTAGTTTTTAATGCATTGTATATTATAAAACTCTACATGTTCACAAGATGGCCAATCTAGGTTTAGGCTAGGCTTGCCTCCACAGTAATAAATATACCTGTTCACAGGCTGGGTCAGGCTGTGTTTGAGCCTGGATTTTTAAAGCATGTTTAGGCCTAAGCCTGAGCCTGACCCTTGTATAAAGCCCAATTCTTGGGCCCGAGCTCAAAGACTGACCAAGAACTTGGGCCAAAAGATCTTTATTATTTTTTATTCAACAATAAAACTGATCTATTTATATTAAATAACTTTCAACCTAAAATTACTAAACGACTTCACTTGACTTGAAAAAAGAGAAAAGGAACAATGGAAAAAAGTTATATATTTTATTATGTAAGATATATTTTTCATTTATTTAAAATATTATAAGTTCAAGCTTAGGCTCGAGCTAGGGTCTTTCTGAGAAAGCTAGAGCTTGGATCGAAAAAAGTTGGGCTTAGTGTTTATGGCCCTAGCCTGAACATGTAGGCCTAAAATCTTTTTCAATCCCAATGATTAATGGGTCAGGCTAAGCCAGCCTGTCAAGCTATCAAGCCCATGAGCTACCAAGTCCAATGGATTAGGCCTAACCATTGGATCTGGATCATGAGTCTGCTCCCAACTCTTATATAAAGCTTGAAAAGAAGATTTTTTTTCATTCTTTGGCTGTGTTTGGTTGCAGTGCAAATTTATTTGCATTAGTAGAAATGCACGGGAGAGAAAATGTAAAAAATGCAAATTCTTGTTTAATTTTGTTATGGATTACACTTTATTCTGCTTCATGTCTTAATTTATTTCATTTGTATTGCAATCAAACAAAATAAGTTAAAGTTTGAAACAAAAATAGATCAGAATTTACACTCAAATCATTTGCACTGCCATGGTTTTGCATCAGGGCAAATTTATTTGCATTGCAACCAAACACAGCCTTTTCTTTTTATTAAACAATAAAACTATTTTATTTATATTAATCAACCTCAAAATCCAAAAATACTAAAAGATTTCATTATAACTTGAAAAAAAAGAGAAGAGGAACAAACAAAACATATATAAGGTACATATTTTTTATTATATAAAATAGTTTTAATTATATAGAATTATCAGGTTAGGCTTAGGCTTAGGCTAGGCTTTCTTGAGAAAGCCTAATCCCAATGGAGAAAAAAGGTCAGGCTTAGTGTTTTAGTTTGGGTTTGAGCCCATGGGCCTAAAATCTTGTTCAAGCCCAACCATGAACAAGGCAGGCGAAGCTAACCCGCCGGGCTACATGAACCATGAATGAGTCTAATAATAACCCATTACTTTGTGTTTGGATCAATGGTTCAACCACTTGGGTTGAATGAATTTTGACAAAGTCAATGGTTTCTTACAAAACAACGAATTTTAGGGACCTGAAACCAAGAATAGGACCAGGTGATGGTTTGATCATCTAGATCAACAGCATTGATCTTAGTATGTCTTTTCCACTGATCTAGGGCTGCAAATAAGTTGAATTAGATTCGACTTGAATACGGATTCTATCTAGTATGAATCAAATTTGGATACCCCCTTGACCCTAACAAATCGGATTAAATTGGAAATATCGATACATTTAGTTAATAGATCAAATTCAAATACAGCCCGATCTGATCCGCCCGGACCTGATCCAATATGTTTGTTATGAAATATTGTATATGTATATTCTATATATACAAATTATATATATTATAATAGATTATTATGTTATATAAATCAAGTTTTTTATTACAACCCAAGTTCAATGAGATTCAAATCAGATATCCGATAAGATATTCAAATTCGAATCATAATATTGAAAATTGATGAATTTTTGTCAAATTCGATCATCATATTTCTTATTGAATAGGATTGGATATATCCTTTATCGAATCTAATCTGATCCCTTTGCAGCCCTACAGTTCTAGGGTTGCAATCGAATTGAGCTGAGCCAAACTTTGGCATGTCTTGGCTTGGCTTGACTAAAATACTACTTGATTTGGGTTCAAGTTCAAGCTCGACTCGAACTATATTTTTGGGCTCAAGCTCAATCCGATTAAATATTCAATGAGTTTGAGTTAAGCTCAGAAACTCGAAAATAACTATATTTAAGTGTTATATGCAAATATATGATATTTTTTATAATGTATAGTATGGATGTATGTATGTATGTATGTATATGTATGCATGTATGTATGTTTGTATGTATGTATGTATGTGTTTATCAAGCCAGGCTTATAAGCTTTTGAACTAAACATTTTATTGCTTGAGCTTGAGCTTGAATAACTAATCGAGCTTACTTGAAGGTTCAAACTTATTTCGAGTTTGATTAAAATTGAACTCAAATCGAACCTAACCCAATTCAAGTTTGAATTATTTGGTTATTTCAATTTAATTGTAGCCTTACACTACACTGACTAAAATACTACTTGGTTCGAGTTCAATTTCAAGTTGGACTCGAACTATATTTTTCGGCTCAAGCTCAGTCCGATTAAATATTCAATGAGTTTGAGTTCGGCTCAAAAACTCGAAAACAATTATATTTATGTGTTATATGTAAATATATGATATTTTTTATAATATATAATATGTATGTATGTATGTATGTATGCATATATATATGTATGCATTTATGCATGTATGTATATATGTATGTATGTAATTTATCAAGTCGGACTTATAAGCTTTTGAACTAAACATATTATTGCTTGATGTCGAGCTTGAATAACTAATCAAGCTTACTCGAAGATTTAAACTCATTTCGAGTTTGATTAAAATTGAACTCAAATCGAACCTAACCGAATTCAAGTTTGAACTATTTGATTATTTCAATTTAATTGTAGCCTTACACTACACTGATCCTAACAACCCCCCCCCCCCCTCACACACACACACCATACCCACCCTGTATAAAGCGCATTGCTCTAAATGGTGATTAATTTATATATAAGGCATCAAAATCAATATTAGAATTCTCCACTACCTACTTCTTATGGTAGATTTTCTTGTGTTTCTTCCTTGCCCTCGGTTATGTCCCTATTGTAGAAGATCCAAAAATCTGGCGGAGCTCTATGACATTGTAGTAGCTAAGCCTATTCTTCGAGGGGAGAATGACGGTTCAGTCCAGAGTCAAAATTTGTAAGCTCAAAGTAAATTTTAGGTAAGTATCAGTTTGGAAGTGATATCAATTCAGGGGCGGGTGCAAGTTCATAGAGTGTGGATTTTTTACCTTTTAAATGTTTATAATTTTGCCATGAAAATCCAAAATCTGCATTAAGCCTATCCCTACTTCTTAACTTTTTCGAGGCACTAATAGATCGAGGGGGGAGAGGTAGGAGAAGTCATGGCAGACACTCGTGGTGCAAGAAGCTGTACGAAAGTCAGACGGTTCCCTTTTCTCAAGGTCGTAATCTATCCAAAAAAGTGGGCCCTCAGTGAATGCCTATGATCGTGATATTCTTTCTTAATTTGAGGGGCAACGTTTCTATAGAGCTGGTTTTACTTATATTAATAAAAATTTATGGTGGCATCCCTCTACCAAGGGATAATTTTGGGGCATAAAAAGATGATATAAGAATATGTCTTTTATTTCAGATAATTTGAATGCCATAATCAATCAAATTCAAATATCCTATTCATACCGTTTAAATAATCGAGTTGAATTCAGATATTATTTGATTCGATTTGATAAATTTCTGAATTTGATTAATTATTTAATTTTTATATGTAATATATAAAATATTAACATTTTATATAATATATATAATATTAAATTATATAATTTATATATTTTATATCAATAAAATATTTATTTTATATATTTATTAATTATATATCTAAAATAATTAAGAAGTGTAAAATGTGATGATTGGTGACAAATAAGGGAGTGCCAAACTATGGATATATGGACACATGAATATGGATTAGTTTATTTGGAATTTTAAAAGCAAGCCTGTACAAAATTATGTTAGTCCTCCCTCACAAGTGCTCTTGCTTATGAGAGGGGAGATCTTGGGTCCGCCTCACTGGTGTAGGTGTCAATCTACTTCTGTTTTGTAGTTTATTTCTTTTATAATATCAGGTTGAATTAAAAAACAAGTGTTATCCTAAAGGGCTTTAAAAAGTCAAGTGTAATTCAAATGGGACCCACATATGACATAGAAGCAAATTAAGGGTCCCCGTTTTGTTTTATAGTCGGAATTGGAATCAAAATCCTTTGGAATCGAAATTAGAATGGTCCATTTCCATAGTCTGTTTGGTTCAAACAAGAATGGAGAATGAAAATTGGAACCAGTAAGAATGATATTTCACTCTGAAGGGAGGGGCAAAGAATGGCCATTCCCCCAAATTGGGAAATGCCATTCCAATAGGAATGAGATTGAGATTTCAATTCTGTCCAATCAATATATGAACTTGGAATAGCCCATTCTGATTCTGATTCCATACCCCTATTTCAATGAACCAAGCAAGAGCTAAAACTTGACTAAAACGTCTACTATCTGAAGCCAGCTACCTGATGTACCCGGGCCCAATTACTATGGACAGATCCACAAATTTTGGAGTCCATGTTACCTTATAGGATTTTTGTCAATTTTCACATATACACAATTGCTTAATTCCAACCATATCTGTTGGTGGGATTTATTCACAGCTCTGAATTGAGTTTGAATGTATCTAGTCCGAACTTAACTGGCTGACACCCCTAAATGGAGTGGGTAGTAAAATGCTCTTATGGTTTGATCTCTAGGTTTTATTATGGGTGGGAAATTTTTAGAAAATGCTCTTATGGTTTCCAATAAATACTTATTGTTCCATCTCAATTTGGAACAAATACAAATTATAAAGTATAAATACGTATAAAATACAAGGTTTTACACTACATATTTCCATTTGTATTCTTTTCAAACTGAACCAAGAGAAAAGGGTAAAGCAAGTTGTCCTATTTTGCTGCTATACACTATTAACCTTGAGTCTCAATCTCTCTTATTGGTATCAGACAACATGTTGGGATATTTGTAGAAATATATACTTTTTCATCCAAATGTGGTTGCACCTCTTTTTAAAGTGTTGCACCTAATTGATTCAACTCAAATCAAACTATGATTTGTTTTGGTTAGTGCTGCGTCAGGGCTGAGTTTTTGCATGGGTCAGGGCTTGAGTTTTTGGGCTGCAGGTTGTATCTAGGCCAGACAACTTGGGTCTAATCTAAATTTGGATTAGACTTTGTACATATTTTTAATCAATTCATTTCCTAAATTGAACTATAAAACTCAACAAAAGATGGCTATATAAAAATATATTCATAATTTTTTTTATAAACTTAACCAATCTGTTTAACGTCAACTAAGTTCGACTCAACCCAATTCAAACTCAAACCTGATTAGAGATGTATTGGACTAAGCTTGATTTGGGCCTGGATTGACAAATCGGGAATTAACCTTGGATTGGACCAGGCCTAAATATATTCTAAATTGACCTTCAACCAGGTAACTGAGGAACGTTAGGTGGGGTAATTAATGGTCTTTCTTGTTCCTCTACATCCAGCAATTAATAATATTATCATCTATGCTGAAACTTGTGGTAAAGTTGGTTTTGATGACTAATGATGACAAGAGTTGGTGTTGAGTGTGTCATCTTTATTTATTTTTTATCTTTATTCATGAGATAAACTTGAAGTAAGGTGATTGAGCTTCTAACTTCGAAGTCACTATCCTGAATTTCATAAAATAAATCTTTAGAATTGAGGTTGGTAGATAGGCACTCAAGGACAGGAGGTTTTGGGCTGTGATGTCTGTTCATAGTACAAATTCTGCCCATTTTTGGACAGCCACAAATGGTTATTTAAAAAATGAAAAGAGACAGGAATGAAATTGGAAATGATGGATGAAAACGCACATGGCATGGATGAAATTATCATTTTCAATATAGGTATAGGTATGTTGATAAGTATATGGAAGGAAAAATGAATTTATGAGGGGTAAAGAGTGGAAAGGTACAATTGGGTCATTAAATGAGAAAGAAAAGTCATTTCCTAATAGGCATTAAATGAATAAGTAAAATAAATTTTCACCATTGATCCTTCTCCAATTCAAACCTTAGTTATGGGGCATTTAAGTCTAGTGAAATTTCTAAAAGCCAACCACATCTACTCATACTATTATAGATACTAGTAATTAAGCACGTGTGTTGCACGTATGGATATTTTTATATTAATTACTTGAATTTTAAATATATCATAGTTAGGATAGAAATTGAAAAATAATAGAAGTAACAATATAGTTAAAAATAAACTTAAATACTTGTACTAAATGTGTATCTACGGAAACTTTAAATTGCAATAACAATTACTACTACTATTAAATTTTGTTTTACATTTCTTTCTTAAATAAAAATAATTTTTATTTTAACAATTATTTTTATTTAATATGATGATTATATAACAATAGAAATGTTCTAAAATGCCATTGACAAAACTATATACTTTTTCGTCTTTTTTGTTGTATTTTTTAAAATATTTATTATTCAATTATGACATCATGAACTTCATTGAGGTTTCAGATCAATTTTAAATTATATATTTCATCTACATTATATACATAATTTGTACTTGTCATTCTTAACTTTTGTTTGACATAATTAATATATAACTTTTTATATATTCTTTTGATTACTTGCACTTTTTTATTATTTTTTCAACTTATTGTTGACTTGGTTGATTGAACCATTCGAATCATTACTCGGTCATGATTCTAGGTTTGGTTCTGTTGAAACTCTCCATTTTAGTTAAAAAACATCTATTTGGTTGGTTCAACCATTGATCCATTCGACCCAGTAACCAAGTTGTAGGTTGCACACTTAATTATCTGCAAATATTTGAAAGGCTAACTTTTTATGCCGATGTTCAATTGGGGTTATCTTTTTTTTTTTTAATTTCGAGTAACTTTTCAAGATCTATATGCCTCAAGGGCGTTATGCACCTTGCCTTGCTATTTTCGCAAAAAAAAAAGCCCTTATTGGCCCCAAATTGCAATTTTTAATAGTTTTTATAAATAAAATATTTAAAACAAAATTAAAAAACATAAATAAATGTAACATAATACATATATTATATGTAATATATGTAAAACATAACTATGATATATGTAAAGCATAATTATATTATTTATTGATAAAATATTTGATTTTACACACACACACAGTGTTGAAACAGAGCAGTTTGACTCATTTCACCTGAATAGTCGAACTAATGACCCATGGCCCAAAGGCAAAAGCCTCCAGGTCAATTTTTAAAACATTGTTTATCATACTTGTTATTGTTTAATATGTCAAATATATGATGTTAAAAATATTTTTATTTTTTAATTTATATATTTTTTGCATTTTATATATTTTTGAATTTTATTATTTAAATGTAGCAATATGGTTTGATTGTCTTTCAGAGCTCTTGGAGCTGTTTTTGTAATTAAGTTTCAATTGTAAAATATTTCTTTTTTCTTTCTAATAAATTATCTTTTATTCTTCAATATATAAATATATATTGTAAAAAAATTATATACATATTATTACCATCATCATAATATAAAATGTTCACAAAAAAAATATATACAAAATCGCTAATTATATCAAAATGGATCTACAAGGGTATTGTAATATATGGGAGTTTCTGGAGAGTGAAACCAAGGTTTAGAAGAAATTAAAGAAACTGACAGAGAACCACAGTCGAGGTTAGTTAGTAATTTATCCTATAACTTAATGCAATTTAATAAATTAATAATGGCCTTGTTTGGCACCCGCTAGTGTTTGATGAAAAATCTGAAATCGCAAATCATCCGTCAGTATGTCACGTCACTTGGAGCGTTGACTCTTTGAATAGCCAGAGCATTTTCTGTCAAGATATAATTGATTTATTTTCTAGGATGAAATAATGACTTTGTATAATTGTTAAAAACAATTTTTCCACTCGAAGATCGTGCCCATTTCGAATCTGCTACCCACATTTATACTTACTGAATACTGCCGTCATATAAATTGTTAATACAATTTTTTCCCCTTGACCGGAATGGTTCAATCACTGATCCATTGACCCAGAGAGACGAAGAATTCAAGGCCCGGGTCAGATTTTAAAGCATACAAGTTGAGAGAGATTGAAAAGTGGAAGATGTAAATATATTAACCAAGGCGACGTAAATGGGCTTTTTCATAACAGCTTCGCACATCAGACGCGATTAGGGCCAGGGCCATTAAGGTGATCAATATGTGGCTGACTGTTATGCTAGGAGGCTCATTAAGCCAATGGGGGAAATGTCAGATTTACCCTTTGAGACCTATGCATCGATTGTTTATCCTTCTAAGTTGTAATAATAATAATATAGTCCAAATTTATCTGTAAATATTATCTTTTATATTATTTATTATCCAAAGATTCTAAGGCTGTGTTTGGTTTGAATGGAAAGATAGGGAAAGGAAGGGAAAATCTGGGAAACTTAGCTCTATAAGATTTACACATATTTTCCTTCCTTTCCTAGTTTCCTTTCTTTTCCCTACATTTTCCTTCAAACCAAACACAGCCTAAATAATCTACAACCAGAGTCAGATGGAACTTGAGATCCCTATCAGTCAAGCAGATTTTTCCTACTTAGTTTCTAATAACATACAAGAGCAGCACTGAATATTTCACTAATCTCGTCCATCCACCCAATCCAGCCTTACTCCGGCAGGTAGAGAGATTGTTTTCAATATTTGAACCCTGCTCATCCACACCTTTATATAACCTTCATTTACTTATACTCTGCAATTCCTATTTATTTATATATTTATGCCAAAAGAAAAGAGTTCACTTAGATTGATTGATGAAAAAACAGTACAAGGAGCAGAATGGCTGACTTTATTACATAGAATCACTAACAACAACGAAAGAGATTACTCAACCTGATTAGCAATGGACACAGACACAGTTATGGGGGTCGTGGCAGATACCACGGCCATTCCAGTTTTGGACGCACCAATAACTGCATCCGATTGGATCACACACCTGCATGGTAGGCAGAACTTCCACACAAGTACCACCGTTAGCCGCATCCGAACTGGGCAACATTGAAGCAACTGCAACAACAATGCATCGATCGTTTATACAATAAGCAAAAAAATATCAAAAGAAGAAAGGCTGAATGAAAGATACAGCAACAATATTGGACTACTGTTGATGTTTTGTGGTGCACTAGCTGGGTTGTAACCATGTCTGGCTGCAACACAGTGTGGGTGAAGTGTATCTTGCAGCAACTGTCCAAATAGCAAGTCGGATTTTGATGTTTAACACAGAAAGATGCACTCATGTATAATAGAAATGATCATAAATGTAGGGGTAAACAAAGACAAATTAACAAGTGAAAATGAGGTAAGTTTAAGAAACCTGAGAAGACTAGGAGGACAAGGAAGAAGCAGCAGAAAAGCTTAGCCATCTTTCTATCAACTTATTTGCAGACTGTGCTCTATTCTTGAAGCAAACGGTGTGTATCTTTTGGAATGATAATGAGTTGTAGGGGTATTTATAGAGTTCTAGGTCTGTAGGTTTATTAAAAAAGAAATTAGGGTTGGCATCAACTTTCAATGTATCAAATGGGCCCAGTATATTTATATCAACTTTCAATGATAATGAATGTTATTTGACTAAATATCCCTTATTATGAATTTACGCACTCGGAGCAAAAATTGTAATTTCAATGCCACTATTCAGTTCTTTCAATACTTATTTCCCGTTAAATCCCATATTTAAGGATTTAACTCATATTAATTTCTGAAAATTTTTTTAGCTAAATTAACCCTCATTTTGAATTTGGACAGTTTTATTTGGGGGCAAAAGATGCAATTTCAAAACTACTATTCTATTTATTCAATTCCAGCCCTCACATTAAATACCATAATTAAGGTATTAACTCGCTATTCTCTTAGGGAAAACATTCAAATTCAAAGTGAAGGTTATTTCGCCAAGAAATTCTCTAGAAATCAATGCAAATTAATACATTAAATATGGGATTAAATGAGAGTGGATTCAATGAACTGAACAGTGGTTTTAAAATTACAATTTTTACACCAAAATAAAGAGTGTCTAAATTCAAAATAAGGGATTTTTTAGTCAAGCAAAATTCTAGAAATTTAAGGCCTTATTAGTGCAAATTTCTATAATTTTATTTGACTAAAATACCCCTCAAATTGAATTTACACACTTTTTATTCTAGGACAAAAACGTAATTGCAACACCACTATTCAATTCATTCAATTCCCTCTCGTTAAATCCCATATATTTTGGTTGGGGAATCGCCCTAGAATAGTGTGAAACTTGCATTACCCACTGAAAACCCAGGTTAGATTACATTCCTATATCCAAAACAAGTTCAAAAAAAATTTGGCTCTGAAGTCTACATGTTTAATATCTAAAAACCATCTCGTGTGAAACCAAATAGGTTGGCTTACGTTGTCCAGTAGCCTCCAAAGATTTGAAAAAGGAAAATAAAGAAAAATTGTATTAACATTGGATCTAGAAATATATTCTCCAAAATTTTGGAAAAGCTAGTTCCAAAAGCAACTGTGGAGTTTATGAGTAGAAAAGGAGGAAGGTTTCAAAATCTTGGATTTAGAGATGAAAATTATCGTAACTATTTGCAAACTAAAAGAAAGATATGGAAAATGGTGGTGTAGGAGCAATATTAGAATACTTCGACAGGTTGCAAGAGAAGAACATGGCATCATTTTATTCGATTCAAGTTGATAACTAAAGTATGATAACCAACATATTCTGGGCTCATGCAAGAATGGTGGCAGATTATATTAAGTATTTTTGTGATGTTTGTTTTGATACCACATTTGGAACAAATGCTGAGCACTGACCATTTGCGCCCCTTTTGTTGGAATTAACCACCATAAGCAAACAATTATTTTTGGAACTGCTCTAATGTATGATGAGACTATAGAATTAACCACCATTACAAAGTAAGCAAGTATAGTTCCTTTACCCAATTAAATAATTAGTGGATCCACCTGTTCTCTGTCCTATTAAACCAAGTTCATTATTTGCTAACAATTACAGTAAATTCTCATATTGCTAACCATGGTTTCTTTACCACCTTTAATTCACTATATGTGGGTCTTGCATTCAAAGTATTGATTTGAATGAGCAGAACTGAGCTGAGTTCTACTTCAGTTATTGAGTGCAAATCTGGACCGACTCATCTCTACCAGATTAGGTTCCAACTTGTTGGTGAGGAATTTTCATGTTGGAATGCAATATTGAGTGGGATTCAAGCTACACAAGGATGGTGACCCAGTTCTGCTACGTGTGCCAACTGACAGTCAGACAGTTCCTTTTTCTCGAGGTCGTAATCCAACAAACTATGGACCGTCACTGAATGCCTATGATTGTGATATTCTTTCTTGAGGGGCAAGGTTTCTATATCCCCCTCTGTTAGCTGGTTTTACTTATATTATTAAAAAATTTATGGTGTCTCCACTCTATCAAGAGATAATTTTGGGGCATAAAATGATGATATAAGCACATCTCTTTTATTTTAAAAACTACTCAAAAACAAACTACACGTACAGAGAAATTATAAGTTTAGGGAGATGATAATATAACCACTTGCCTTTTATGTTCTTTTTTTTTATAATAAAAGGATCACGTCACATATAAATAAACAAAAGTGGGGTGCAGTATGAGGACTTTCCAGGAGGTCATCCATCTTAGTACTATTCTCACCCAAGCACGCTTAACTTCAGAATTCTGATGGAATCCGATACATTAGTGATGGTATGATCGCACCCGAATAAAATTGGGGTGCAACACAATGACGTTTTAGGAGGTCATCCATCCTAGTACTACTCTTGCCCAAGCACGCTTAACTTCAGAGTTTTGATGGGATCCGGTTCATTAGTACTAGTATGATCGCACCCAAAGGTGGTTTAAAATCTTTAATTTTAAGCACATGCCTTTTATTTTCAAAACTTAGCAATTAATTAGTCATTTGCAACGAATGGGATATGATAATTAAATAATAAAATTAAGAAATATTGAAACATAAAAAATAAATTATGTAGAAAATATTTGAGTATATCTCTAATATTATATATTGTCATATTGAACAAATTACACATCAAAATTGTACAATAGTTTAGAGATATTGAGTTGTCTGAGTGGTTCTCTGTTAAGTCTTGAGGATGCGTAATGCCAACGTATCTAAAAGTGGGGAAGCCTCCACCAAAGTCTCAAAGGCTAGTGCTCGTGTGTGGTGGGGGGTCCAGGAGTGGTAGGTTTCGATTGATTCACAGGGGTCAATCTCATCAGAAGGAGGTTCTAGATAAATGGAAAGCCTCCCCCTCCCCTGTTCGTTGGAGGGAGATGGTTGTTTCGCTTTGGTTCCATCAGAGTTAGAGTTGAAGGAAGTTGGGGATGTGGGCCTCTCTACTAAGTAAGGTTCAAATCAAATCTTTGCGCATATGAGGTTCCTTAGGCCTATGAGCCAGTTATTTTTGGGGAGTCTTTGTGGGTGGGACCCAGAGTGATGAGCTTTCCATTCCAAGGTTAGTGACAGGTGCGAGCTGGTCGAGAAATTTTGGGAGGTCAGGTTCTGAGTGATGTGTCCCAGAATCAGCAATCTGCTCCTAGATGAGCCAAAATGCACTCTACTCCATCTAGGAACTTGAGAAACTTATTCTTAGCCAAGAATGCAAAAAGGGCAGGAGGGAGGATGTTATGCAAGAAGCATGCAAGACAAGGGAGTGTGGTTCTCAACGGAGTTAGCGAAAAAGCTTTTAGGAATCAGGACTTGAACTCTTTTTCAATCCTAGAAGGAGATTTGGAGCCTAATCAAGGGTGCAGCCAGGAATTTTTTGTTTGGGAGGCCAAAACATATGGATGATCCCTAGAGGGGCCAACCATTGGGTGAGAACTGAGGGGAGGGAGGAAACTTACATAAAAAAATGTATTCAGTGTGCAGATTTCAGGACAATGGGGGGGCCATGGCTCACCTGGGTCCCCTCTAGCTCCACTCCTGAGGCTATTACCATAGTTTCAATGGGGATACTTGGAAAGAAGACAACACAGCCCAGGATTTTGGTAAAGGAAGTTCCTCTAGAATGAAGGGAAGAGATAGAGATGATCAATGGAAGAGGAGCATAGGTTTGTAGAGTCCCATTTTCGAAGGTTTGAGGGAAAAGCCAAAAACACACAAGAGAGAAAAAGAAGTGATAGTGATGATGAAGACTTTTATGTAGGTAGTGAGGGGTTCAGGTTCGAAATTGGATTCAATCAGTGAAAAGCCCCTTCCAACTACCATTACAGCCTTGTATTGGGAATATCTCTCCATGAAATAAATAACATAAGTGCGGAGACATTCCAGATACAAGGATGTAAAGGTTGTTCGAATGGTGTTCAAACAGGCCTTGCACTGACTGAAGCCGATCTCTTCAAGTTCGGTAGACTTCCTAAAAGTAGGAAATTGCAAAAGCTTGTAAATTTTTACATGGATGCTCCAATAATAGTAGATGTCATGGGGAAGAAATAAGGCCACCTGTTAGCCATGTCTATGTAGGGCGGGTTTATGAAAGCCTTGGTCTTCAGTTGGTGCTTTTTGGGCCTACTAGTTAACATGTACGTGCATTTTCACATGGCAGTATCTCTAAGACAAAAACAAACTTTTTAGAATTCATGTGCTATTTTTGAACAATTATAAGTGGGCAGTTTTTGGAGTAAGAGTAGAAGACATATATGCCCTCTTTATGCCCTTTGTATGCTACTTAGATAAGGGGTAGAAAACATCCAATAAAAATTCCAAAAAGAGGGGACATTCTCTCTTTTATAGGTAGTATAAATTTGCTAAGTCTGGAAGATGGAAGGTTTTTGATTGACTTTCAGAGTTCTTGGAGTTGTTTTTGTAGTTCAATTTCTACTATAATATATTTATTTTTTTATTAAATTATCTTTTATTCTTTAATATATATAATAAATCATAAAAAAATTATATACATATTATTACCATCATCATAACCTAAAATTTTCACAAACAAAATACATACAAATTTGCTAATTATATCAAAATGGATATATAAGGGTATTGTAATATATGGGAGTTTCTCAAGAATGAAGCCAAAGTTTAGAAGAAGTTAAAGAAGATATCTTTAAACCACAATAGAGGTTAGTGATGAAACGAAACTAAATTTCTGTGAATGAACTCACTGTAAATTTAGTGAGTGGAGAGTATATATATATAGATAGATAGATATATAAGTTGTCATCGGTACAGATTACACAATATAGATAAAATTAACAATTATACTAGATAAGCTTTACATGGAGATAACGATAGCTTTGGTTATCTATTCAACTGAGATTTACTTGATTGACTTGTAATTGGACTCTTCTTCTTATCCTTATCAGCCCCCGCAAGCAGATGGGGAGTGGATGCACCATCAGCTTATTCCTCAAGAAGGAAAACCAGGAAGAGCTTAGTGGTTTAGTAAAATTATCTGCTAGATGATTTGCACTACAGATGAAGCAAACATCTAAGGCCTTGTGAACAACTTGCTCCCAAACAAAGTGATAATCAATCTCTATATGCTTGGTGCGAGCATGGAAAATAGGATTTGCACTTTAGTACGTGGCACCAAGATTATCACACCAAAGGAAAGGAGGAGAAATAGGAAAAATTGCAAGTTCACGAAGAACAGATTGAAGCCAAAGTAATTCTGAAGTAGCACATGCTATGTTTCGATATTCAGACTTAGTACTAGACCGAGAAATAGTAGCTTGCTTTTCATAGGACCATGAGATCAAATTGGGGTCTAAGTAGATACAAAAACCACCCTGAGATCTTCTGTCATCCAAGCATCCTGCCCAATCAGGATCGGAGAATGCATGAAGGCGAAGAGAAGAAAAAGGAACAACAATCAAGTGAAACCCATAATTAATAGTGTGTTTCAAATATCTGAGTATGTGCTTTGACTGCACTCCATTGCTCAGTAGTAGGTGCATGCATGTAGTGACATACCTTGTTGACAGAAAACGCTATGTCAGGACAGGTTATGGTTAAGTACTGCAAAGTACCCACGACAATCCTATATAAAGAGGGGTTTAGAAGAACATCTCCAATGTGCCATTGAAATTTAAAAGTGGATGCCATGGGAGTTCCATAAGGTTTTGCACCATCCATGTGAGCTTTCTAAAGAAGATTCACTATGTATTATTTCTGAGACAAATTGATGTTGGTAGAGCTATGAATCACTTCAACACCAAGAAAAAAATGTAAAGGACCCAAGTCCTTAACAGCAAAGGTGGTGCTCATGGTAGCAATAAGATATGATACAGTAGCGGAGTCTAAACCAGTGATGATAATGTCATCAACATAGATGAGTATAAACATAATACATGTAGGAGATGTAAATATCAACAAAGAAGTATATGCTATAGATGCCTTAAAACCAGCCTGAAGTAAGAATATACTAAGCTTTCTGAAACCAAGCCTGAGGAGCTTGTTTTAACCCATAAAGAGACCTATGTAAATGACAGACATGAGTAGGAGACTTTTGATTAACAAAGCCTAGGGGTTGCCTTATGTAAACATTTTCTTCAAGATCACCATGAAGAAACGCATTTTGAATATCAAGCTGCCTTATAGTCCAATTCTTGGACAAAGCAATGGTAAGAACAATGCCTATAGTACCTGGCTTTATAACTAGACTGAATGTTTCAGTAAAATCAATCCCAGGTCGTTGATTGTAACCTTGAGCATCAAGTCGGGTCTTATAACGGTTGACAATGCCGTATGGGTTTCTCTAGGTTTTGAAAAACCACTTACACCCAATGAGATTCATATCATCAGTGCGGGGAACAAGAGTCCAAGTTCCATTTTGCTGAAGAGTATCAATTTCTACTAACATAGCATTCTAACACTAAGCACTTTTGTTGGCTTGAATTAAATAGGTTGGCTCATCACCATCGACTTCTAGTGGGTGATGAGAGGCAAGATAAACTTTGGGTTTATAAATACTAGCCTTCCCATGAGTAATCATAGAGTGTACATTGGTTATACGTGGTGGAGTAGGAACAACACTTTCAATAGCAACCTCAAAAAGAGTAGCTTGAGCATTAAAGCTAGTAGAACTTGATGATGTGGCATCAATGGAAGGAGGAACATTATCACTTGAAATGGGAGAAGCCATTGAATTATGGACATCCATAATAGAGGAGGATGATTCGGTATTGCATAGTGAAACTTCAACAATAGGAGGAGGTCCAATAGATGGTGGAGCCCTGTACTGATGAAGAAGAGTTAAAAGCAACTAAAGTTGCATAATGAGACTTGAAAGGAAATGTATCTTTATCAAACTGAACATGTCGTGAAATAAAACTCTACTTGTAGAGAGATGGAGACATCTGTACCCACTATAGCCTTGAGGATAACCCATAAATACACAAGCAATAGAACGAGCTTCAAGTTTATTCCTATTGTAAGGTCAAAGAAGAGGATAATAGGTGTAACCAAACACTTTCAACATGCTATAATCAGGCTTAGTATGATATAGTACCTCCCAAGGAGATTTCATAGCAAAAACTTCTGTAGGAAGTCAATTAGCAATGAAAATTGAGGACTGAAATGCTTCCCACCAATAACTCTTTGGAACATCAGATTTCTCTAGTAAAGTTATGCCCATTTCAACTATTTCTCTATGGCGTCTCTCAACATGCCCATTTTGTTCCTGCGTGTGAGGACAAGAAAAACAATGCAAGACCCCACATTGATTCAGAAAGGATTTGAATTTGACAAACTCTCCTCCATCTATTTGAATGGATTTAATCTTGACATTGAAATAAATTTTAACTTGCAATTTAAATTTGACAAAATTATTAAAAGCATCTGATTTCTTAACAAGTGGAAAAATCCATTGATATGTAGAATGAGCATCAACAAAGAGAAGATAGTAATTAAATCCATGAACTAAAGTTACAAGCGATGCTCCCCAAACATTTCAAAATAATAAGCCAAAAGAAGCATTGTATAAGGACTCATTAACTGTAAAAGGTAACTTAAGGCTTTTTCCAAGAGGACACGTATGGCAAAAATCCATTCTTTTATTTGTAGACACCGACAATGAGCTGGAGTTGAGAACATGCCTCACAATGCGAGGTGTACAATGACCCAACTGCTCATGCCATTTATTCACCAAAGTTTTGACACCTAGGAATGCTGATACAGTAGAACCTAGATTAGATACTTTACTTCCTCTCACCTATAACTCATAGAGACCATCTCTACTATACCCCTACAGCATGACTTTCCTTGTCTGTTGATCCTTCACAAAGAATTTGTCTGAGTGAAACTCAAAATAACAATTGTTATTTTTAACAAATTTTGATACTACTAGTAAGTTTTTCCAAATCTTAGGTACATGAAGAATATCTTTCAGAACAAAGGAATCTGATGAAGAAGAAATAATAGTAGACCTAGTGTGTTTAATTGACAAACCTTTTCCATTTCCAATAGTGATTTGTTCTGGTGCAGAGTATTCAAATTACAAGTGCAAATTGGCAAGGTCAACTATCATATGATGGCTAGCACCTGAATCTGGGTACCAACTGTTGTCAATTACTGGCCCTTTAAACGTAGTATATGTAGTAGGAAGCTCTTTTCTGGATGAAAATCTTTGTCAAACCTGGCTCTACACTTGTAGGCTGTATGGTTTAGCTTGTGACATATTTGGCATTTGACTCCTTGAAAGGGATTTGGTTTCTTATCCTTTCCATCAAAAGTCTTTCTGAACAGCCATATTAGCTTGTAGTTGAAAATATTCAAATAGAATCTGAGTGTGTTCTAATCGAAGTTCATGGTTGGTGAGTAGAGCTTGAATATCATCAAAGGTGTGCTCACTAGCACGCAACAACAATGGAGTGACCAAAGACTCATAATCTGGGCCAAGTCCACCAAGGACAAATTGTATTAATTCAGGTTTTGAAACTAATTCTCCAATAGCAACTAGATTATCTGATATCAACCTAGATTTTTGTAGATAATCTACCATGGATAAATTTGTTTTCTTCAGATGAGTCAACTCAAACCTGAGTTGCTTAATACGTGCCTGTGATTTTGAAGCAAACAGACGAGCAAGGGCATCCCATACACTTTTTGAAGTAGTATACCCTATTACCTAGGCTAAAACTCCTTTAGTAAGAGAGGAGAGGGTCCAACTCAAAAGGATTTGATCTTGTTGTTCCCACAACATGAAGTTAGTGTTGCTAACACTTTGACCATTTTCAGTAATAGTCTTTGTGGGTGGTGTAATGGTTCCATCTGTATAACTTATAACCTTAAAACCTTTGAGCACAACAGTAAATTGAGATTGCCACAATAGATAGTTAGTGTGGTCTAACTTAAAGTCGAGCTTGACATGGTGAAACCTAGTTCTGATACCATGAAATGAAACTAAATTTCTGTGAATGAACTTGCTATAAATTTAGTGAGTGGAGAGTATATATATATATATATATATATATATGTATGTATGTATGTATGTATAAGTTAACAATGGTACAAGTTACATAGTATAGATAAAATTAACAACTATACAAGATAAGCTTTACAGAGAGATAATAGTAGCATTGGTTATCTATTCAATTGAGACTTGATTGACTTGTAATTGGACTCTTCTTCTTATCTTATTATGTAATTTATCCTATAACTTAATACAATCTAAAAAAATAATGGCTTTGTTTGGTACTCGCTAGTGTTTGGTGAAAAATCTGGAGATCCCAAATCATCCGTCAGTATGTCATGTCACTTGGAGCATTGTCTACCATAGACTCTTTGAATAGCTTATACAAAGCACTTCAAGGCAATTGAACTAGTTTAGCTGAATCTTCATTTCAGCCTTCCCAAACTAGTCCTGAAAAAGGTATTTCTACCATTTTCAGTCAAAGTATAATTGATTTATTTTCATGGTTTTTAAAAACGAACCGGTGACCGAACGGCCAGCCCATTTTGACAAAAAATAAAAAAATTTAAAAAAAATAAAAAATTGGAAAACGGTCAAAACCGTTCGAATGGTTCGAACAATTAACCACCTGGTTCAGCAGTTTATTGACCAAAATAACGGTTTTGGGGAAAAAACAGCTTTGGAGGAAAACAGAACCGATCAGGTGACCGGTTCCCGGTTTTTCCAATCTGGTCCGATTTTGAAAATAGTGTTTATTTCTACGATGAATTATTGACTCTGTACCAATAACCTGGCTGTCAACATCAAATGGACTCCATTACCAACAAATCAAAATAGAGGAAACTGCATGTGTGTTATGTGGTCTGGATAATTTGGGTAGGGCAGATCAATGATAAATTATTAAAAACAATTTTTCCAACCTCGAAGATCATGCACACTCCGGATTTGTACCCACTCAACACCGTGGCATATATTGGAAACATCTCCCTATGAATGAAAGTTGTAAATATATACCAAAAGAAAAGGAAATGGATAGGTTATATATTGAAACCATATACAGCTGACAATATCCAAATGATCCAGAGGCATTCCATATTAAACTTTCGCAATACCTACCTAATAGAACTCTTTCATATGATATATGTTTTTGTGCTTCTTCATTGTCTAAATAAAATAGTTTGATTTAATTACCAAAGGCGATATATAATGGTCTTTTCATAACAGCTTTTAACGTAAGATGCGATTAAGGCCAGAGCCATTTAGGCTATGTTTGGTTTAAAGGAAAAAGTAGGGAAAGGCAAAAAAACCTATACAAGGTTTGTAAAAGTTTCTTTACCTTTCCCTTCCTTCCCTTACTTTTTCCTTCAAATCAAACATAGCTTAAGGTGATCATCATGTGGCTAAGTGTTAAGCTAGGATGCTCATTAAGGCGATGAATGAAATGTCAGACTTACCCTTTGAGGCCAATGCATGGACTGTTTGCCTTCCTTAGGCAATTTAGGTTATAATAGTAATTAACATAATCCAAATTTATCTGTAAATATTACATTTTATATTATTTATTATATGTAAATATTAAATTGAAAAAAAATGATCGAATAACTTAATTGACACAATGGTCTAGTAAGAACATGATCTTTGAAGAATTTTCATTTTTAAGAAGTTCCTCTCTACCGGTACTAGACTAGATAACAAGAACGCCCACTGAGGCTGCATTCCTTTCCTATATCATCAAGCAGATTTTTTCTACTTAGGCTCAGTTTGGAAGCAATACAAATGCAAATATGTACAACATAAATACATACAAAATAATCTAAATATTAGCATTTGTACACCTTCCAAACTCAGCCTTAGTTTCTAATAACATACAACTGATGATGCCATTTGATCATGGAGGCACCACTGAATAATTGCATATTTCACTAATCTCGTCCCTCCACCCAATCCAGCCTTACTCCGGCAGATAGAGACATTGTTTTTAATATTTGAACCCTGCTCATCCACTCCGTACTTATTTAATCTTCATTTACTTAAATTATACTCTGCAGGTCGTATTTATTTATATATTTTTGCCAAAACAAAAGAGCTCCACTTAGATTGATTGATGAAGAAACAGTACAAGGAGCAGAGTGGCTGCCTTTTATTACATAGAATTACTAACAACAACGACAGAGATCATTCAACTTAATTAGCAAACGACACAGACACAGGTATGGGCGTCCTGGCAGCTACCACGGCCACCGAATTGTGTGTCGCACCAATAAATGCATCCGCGGGGATTACAAACCTCAATGGTTGGAAGAACATGCACACAATTATCATCGTCAGTAGCATCGGAACCGTGCAACATTGAAGCACCTGCAACAACCATGCATCGTTTAATTTATACAATAAGCAAATAAATATCAAAAAAAGAAAGGCTGAAGGGGGAGGGGGGAGGGGGGAATGAAAGATACAGCAACAAAACTGGTTACTGTTGAAGGTTGCACCATGTGATAGTTTTGTGGGTGAAGTGTTGTAGCTTGCAGCAACTGTGCAAATAGCAAGTCGGATTTTGATGTTTGATACAGAAAGATGCACTCATGTATCATAGAAATGATCATAAATGTATGGATAAACCGAGACAAATTAACAAGTGAAAATGAGGAAAGTATAAGAAACCTGAGAAGACTAGGAGGACAAGGAAGAAGCAGCAGGAAAGGTTAGCCATCTTTCTATCAACTTATTTGCAGACTGTTCTCTATTCTTGAAGCAAACGGAGTGTATCTTATGGAACGATAATGAGTTGTAGGGGTATTTATAGAGTTATAGGTCTGTAGATTCATTAAAAAAAATGAAACAAATTAGGGTTGGAATCAATTCAATGTATCAAATGCATGGGTCCAGTATATCTATATCTATAAACTATCATAAAAAGCACGCATGGGGCCTGAGATTTCGGGAATGTTACTTGACTAAATATCCCTCAATTTGAATTTATACACTCTTTATTTTTGGAGCAAAAACTGTAATTTCAATGCCACTTTTCAGTTCTTTCAATTCTTATCTCCCATTAAGTCCCATATTTAAGGAATTAAATTGTATTAATTTTTGGAAATTTTCTTGGCCAAAAGAACCTCCAATTTGATTATGGACAGTTTTTTATTTAGGGGGCAAAAGGTGCAACTTCAATAGTAATATTCTATTTATTCAATTCCCTCACATTAAATACTAATATTAAGGTATTAACTCCTATTCTCCATGAAAAAACGTGCAAATTCAAAATGAAGGTTGTTTCAGCCCAGAAATTTTCTAGAAATCAATGGGAATTAATACGTTAAATTTGGGATTAAATGAAAGTGGATTCAATGAATTGAAAACTGGTATTAAAGTTAATTAGAATTTTTGCCCCAAAATAAAGAGTGTCTAAATTCAAAATGAAGGGTGTTTTAGTCAATTAAAATTCTAGAAATTTAAGGCCTTATTAGTGTCAAGTAACTTGTCAAGTAAAAGTAAGCAAATTGAACCACCCCTCAAATTTAAGGCCTTATTAGTCTCTAATGTATGATGAGACTATGGAATTAACCACCATAACAAAGTAAGCAAGCAAAGTTCCTTTTCCCAATTAAATAATTAGTGGATCCACCTGTTCTCTGTCTTATTAAACCAAGTTTATTATTTGCTAACAAGTATAATAAATTCTCCTTTTAGAGATAGTAATCTGCATATTTCTTACCATGGTTTTTTTAGGGTCTTGCATTTGGGGTTGTATATTTCTAATCCACCATTTGGCCTAACATCAAAGTATTGATTTGAATGAGCAGAACTGAGCTGAGTTCTACTTCAGTTATTGAGTGCAAACCTGGATCGACTCATCTCTACCAGTTTAGGTCCCTACTTGTTGGTGAGCAATTTTCATGTTGGAATACAAGATTGAGAGCGATTCAGTCTACACAAGGATGGTGACCCATTTTTGCTACGTACGCCAACTGACAGTCAGACGGTTCCTTTCTCTCGAGGCCGTAATCCATCAAACTATAGGCCCTCACTGAATGCCTATGATCGTGATATTCTTTCTTGAGGGGGAAGGTTTTATATCCCCCTCTGTTAGCTGGTTTTACTTATATTAATAAAAAATGATATAAGCACATCTCTTTTATTTTGGGGCATAAAAAGATGATATAAGCACATCTCTTTTATTTTCAAAACAACTCAAAAACAAACTACACATAGAAATTGTTAGTTTAGGGAGATGATAATATAATCACATACCTTTTATTCTTTTATAATAAAAAAGTCACGTCACATATAAATAAATAAAATTGGGGTGCAATAAAAGGACTTTCTAGGAGGTCACCCATCTTAGTACTATTCTCATTCAAGCATGCTTAAATTCAAAGTTTTGATGGAATCTGGTGCATTAGTACTGGTATGACCACACCTTAATAAAATTTGGGTGCAACACAAGGACTTTTTAAGAGGTCACCAATCTTAGTACTACTCTTGCCCAAATATGCTTAACTTTAGAGTTTTGATGGGATCTGATGCATTAGTACTGGTATGATTGCATCCAAAGTTGGTTTAAAATCGTTAATCTTAAGCACATGCCTTTTATTTTCAAAACATAGCAATTAATTAGTCATTTGCATTGAATGGGAAATGATAATTAAATAATAAAGTTAAGAAATATTGAAACATAAAAAATAAATTATGTAGAAAATATTTGAATATATATCTAATATTATATATTATCATATTGAACAAATTACACATGGAAATTGTACAGTAGTTTAGGGAGATTGAGTTGTCTAGGCGATTCTCAGTTAAGTCTTGAGAATGACTTATCTTGACGCATCGGAAAGAGGACAAGCCTCCACCAAAGTCTCAAAGGCCGGTGCTCATGTGTGGTGGGGGGGTTCAAGAGTTATAGGTTTCGATTGATACACGGGGGTCGATCTCATCAGAAGGAGGTCCTAGATTGATGGAAAACCTCCCCCTCCCTTGTTCGTAGGAGGGAGATGGTTGTCTCGCTTGGGTTCCATTAGAGTCAGAGTCGAAGGAAGCTGGGGATGTGGGCTCCTCTACTAAGTACGGTTCAAATCAATTCTTTGCGCATAGGAGGTTCCTTAGGCCCATGGGCCAGTTATTTTTGGGGGGTCTTTGAGGGTGGGACCTGGAGTTATGAGCTTTTTGTTCCAATGTTAGTGACAAGTGCAAGCTGGTCGAGAAATTTTGGGAGGTCACATTTTGAGTGATGTGTCCCAAAATTACCAATTTGCTCCTAGACAAGCCAAAATGCACCCCACTCTGTCTAGGAACTTGAGAAAACTTTTTCTTAGCCAAGAATGCAAAAAGGGCAGGATGGAGGATGTTATGTAAGAAGCATACAACACAAGGGAGTGTGGTTCTCAATGGAGTTAGTGATAAAAGTTTTTGAGAATCAAGACTCGAACTCTTTTCCAATCCTAGAAGGAGAGTTGGAGGCTATTCAAGAGCATAGCGAGGAATTTTTTATGAAGGAGGCCAAGATTTATGGATGAGCCATAGGGGGCCAAACACTGGGTGAGAAGTGAGAGGATGGAGGAAACTTAAATGGAAAAATGTATTCAGTGTGCTGATTTCTGGACCGTGGGAGGGGCCATGGCTCCCCTGGGTCTTCCCCTAGCTCCACCCCTGACTAATGCCGTAGTTTCAATTGGATGACTTGAAAAGAAGACAACACCACCCAAGATTTTGGTAAAGGAAGTTCCTCTATAATGAATGGAAGAGACATATATGATTAGTGGAAGAGGAGCATAGGTCTGAAGAGTCCAATGTAGAGAAGGATCTACGGTGAAAAAGTCATTGGGTTTGCATTTATAGGGTGGGAACAAATTCGCTAGAGAGGCTTTTTGAAGGTTTGAGGGAGAAGCCAAAAACATACAAGAGAGAAAAAGAGATGATAGTGATGATGAAAACTTTTATGCAAGTAGTGAGGGGTTCAGATTCGAAACTAGATTCAATCGATGCAAAGCCCCTTCTAACAACCAGTATAGCCTTGTGTTGGGAATGTCTCTCCATGAAATAAAGCACATAAGTGCGGAGATATTCCCAATATAAGGCTGTTTATATAGGCCTTGCACTAACTGAAGCCGATCTCTTTAGGTTTGGTGGACTTTCTGAAAGTAGAAAATTGCAAAAGCTTGTAAATTTTGAGGCGGAAGCTTCAATAATAGTAGATGTACAAGGGAAGAAATAACGCCACTGGTTAGCCATGTCTATGTAAGGTGGGTTTATGAAAGTCCTGTTCTTGAGTTGGTGCTTTTTGGGGCTATTAGTAAACATGTACGTGCATTTACACATAATAGTATGTCTAAGACAAAAAAACTTTTTACAATTCATGGGCAATTTTTTAACAGTTATAAGTGGACAAGTTTTTGGAATGAGAGTAAAAGACATATATGCCCTCACTATGCCTGTTGTATGCTACTTAGATAAGGGTTGAAAACATCCAATAAAAATTCCAGAAGAAAGGGACATTCGCACTTTTTTAGGTAGTATAGATATAGATTTGTTAAATCTGGAAGTTGGAAGGATTTTGATTGTCGTTTAGAGCTGATGGAGCTGTTTTTGTAGTTCAATTTCGATTATAATATATTTATTTTTTCTTTTTAATAAATTATCTTTTCTTCTTTAATATATATAATAAATCAAAAAGAAATTATATTTCATATTATTACCATCATCATAATCTAAAATTTTCACGAACAAAATACATGCAAATTTGCTAATTATAACAAAATGAATATATATGGGTATTGTAATATATGGGAGTTTTTGGAGAATGAAGACAAGTTTAAAAGAGGTTAAAGAAACTGTCAGAAAACCACAATAAAGGTTAGTAATTTATCCTATAACTTAATTAATACAATCTAATAAATAATGGCCTTGTTTGGCACCCGCTAGTGTTTGGTGAAAAATCTGGAGATCCCA
Organism: Nelumbo nucifera; assembly: GCF_000365185.1. The sequence goes on along the minus strand of NW_010729156.1, from coordinate 1,650,206 downwards.
AATCATCCGTCAGTATGTCATGTAACTTGAGCGTTGTCTGCCACAGACTCTTTGAATTGCTTATACAGAGCACTTCAAGGCATTTGAACCAGTTTAGCTGAATCTTCAGTTCAGCCTTTCCAAACTGGTCCTCGTATTCGTATGGGAAAACAGTATTTCTTCCATTTTCTGTCAAAGTATAATTGATTTATTTCTAGTATGAATTAACGACTCTGTATTCACTAGCAATAACCTGGCTGTCAACCTCAAATGCGCTCCATTACCAATACATCAAAATAGAGGAGACTGCATGTGTTATGTGATCTGGATAATTTGGGCAGGGCAGATCAGTGATAAATTGTTAAAAACAATTTTTCCAACCTCTTGGAGGCCGTGCTCACTCCGGATATGCTACCCACATCTATACCCACCCAATACTGTCGCGTATAGTGGAAACATCTCCTTGTGAATGAAAAGAGATATATTCCTAATGTGCAACTATTATGTGGGTTGAGATATTAGAATAATGGATAGTAATTCGGGTCCGACCACGCCAGTTGGGTCAATGAACCAGTCACAAATACCAATAAAAGCCAACAATGTCTAAAACTTTATTTTACAAATTAAACCCCTTAATTTGGTCAACGATCCATCGATTCAAGTGTTTGATGACTATTATAAAAAGAAAAAAAAAATCAAAACAGTGATTGATGACATCACGGGTTGACCTGAATGGTTCAACCACTGATCCATTGACCCAGAGAGACGAACAGTTGAAGACCCGGGTGAGATTTTAAAACATAGAAGGTGAGAGAAATTGAAAAGTGGAAGTTGTAAATATAGATCAAAAGAACAGGACATGGATCGGTTATATATTGAACTGACAATATCCAAATGACCCAGAGGCATTCCATATTAAACTTTCGCAATACCTACTTAATAGCGCTTTTTCATATGATATATGCTTTTGTGCTTCATTGCCTAAACAAAATAGTTTGATTTAATTACCCAAGGCGATTTAAATGGGCTTTTCATAACAGCTTCAGACGCGATTAAGACCAGGGCCATTTAGACTGTGTTTGGTTCCAAAGAAAAAGTAGGAAAAAGAATAGAAAGATAGGAAACCTTTACAAACCTTTTACACAAACTTAAGGTGATCGTCATGTGGCTGAGTGTTAAACTAGGAGGCCCATTAAGCCGATGTGTGAAGTGTCAGACTTACCCTTTGAGGCCTATGCATGGACTGTTTGCCCTCTTTGGCAAGTTTGGTTATAATAGTAATATAGTCGAAATTTTTCTGTAAATATTACATTTTATATTATTTATTGTGTATAAATGTTAAATTGAAAACAAAATGATCAAATAACTTAATTGACAAAATGGCCTAGTAAGAACATGATCTTTGAAGAATTCTCATTTTCTAAGTACCTCTCCACCGGTACTAGACCAGATAACAAGAACGAACGCCCACTAAGGTTGCATTTCTTTCCTGTATCGTCCAAAGACCCTAAACAATCTACAATCAGATTCAGATGGAGTTTGATCATGGAGACACCACTTAATATTTCACTAATCTCGTCCATCCACCCAATAATCCAGCCTTACTCCGGCAGATAGAGAGATTGTTTTCAATATCTGAACCCTGCTCATCCACTCCTTTGTTTAGTCTTCATTTACTTAAAGGAAGTAGATGGTAGGGAGAAATTAAATTATACTCTGCAAGTCGTATTTAGTTATATATTTTTGCCAAAACAAAACAAAAGAGAGCCACTTAGATTGATTGATGAAGAAACAGTACAAGGAGCTGCCTTTATTACATAGAATCACTAACAACAACTAAAGAGATTTTTCAACTTAATTAGCAAACGACACAGGCACAGTTATGGGCGTCCTGGCACATTCCACGGCCACCTAACTGTGTGGCGCACCAATAAATGCATCCGCGGGGATTACACACCTCCGTTGTTGGATGAAGTCGCACACAGCTATAATCATTAGCACCGTCAGCAGCATCCGAACTGGGCATCATTGAAGCAACTGCAACAACCATGCACCAATCGTTTATACAATAAGCAAATAAATATCAAAAGAAGAAAGGCTGAAGGGGGAGGGGGGAATGAAAGATACAACAAAACTACTGCAGTACTGTTGATTGAAGGTTGCACCATTTGATGTTTTGTGGTGTAACCATGGCTGTGTTGTAAGTTGTAACCATCGCTGGCTGCAACACAGTGTGGGTGAAGTGTAGCTTGCAGCAACAGTGCAAATAGCAAGTCGGATTTTTATGTTTGATACAGAAAGATGCACTCATGTATCATAGAAATGAACATAAATGTAGGGATAAACAGAGACAAATTAACAAGTGAAAATGAAGAAAGTATAAGAACCTGAGAAGACTAGGAGGACAAGGAAGAAGCAGCTGGAAAGCTTAGCCATCTTTCTATCAACTTATTTGCAGACTGTGCTCTATTGTTGGAGCAAACGGTGTGTATCTTATGGAATGATAATGAGTTGTAGGGGTATTTATAGAGTTCTAGGTATGTAGATTCAATAAAAAAAGGAAACAAATTAGGGTTGGTATCAACTTTCAATGTATCAAATGGGTCCAGTATATCTTTATCTATAAGCTATCATAAAAAGCACGCATGGGGCCTGAGATTTCGGGAATGTTACTTGACTAAATAAGTAAATATCCCTCATTTTGAATTTAACCACTCTTTATTTTTGAAACAAAAAATGTAATTTCAATGCTACTATTCAGCTCTTTCAATTCTTATCTCCCGTTAAGTCCCATATTTAAGGAATTAATTCATTGATTTCTGGAAATTTTCTTGGCTAAAAGAACCTCCAATTTGAATTTGGACAGTTTTTTATTTTGGAGGCAAAAGGTTCCACTTCAATAGCACTATTCTGTTTATTCAATTCCCTCACATTAAATACCATAATTAAGGTATTAATTCCTATTCTCTATGAAAAACGTGCAAATTCAAAATGAAGGTTGTTTCAGCCAATAAAATTTCTAGAAATCAATGGGAATTAATACGTTAAATATGGTATTTAATGAAAGTGGATTCAATGAACTCAATAGTGGTATTAAAATTACAATTTTTGCCCCAAAATAAAGAGTGTCTAAATTCAAAATGATGGGTGTTTTAGTCAAGTAAAATTCTAGAAATTTAAGGCCTTATTAATGTAAATTTCTATAATTTTACTTGACTAAAATACCCCTCAAATTGAATTTTGACTCTCTTTATTCTAGGACAAAAATGTGATTTCAACACCACTATTCAGTTCATTTAATTCCCTCTCATTAAATTCCATATTTACCATTGGTTGGGGAAACGCCCTAGAATAGTGTGAAACTTGCATTACCCACTGAAAACCCAGGTTAGATTACACTCCTATATACCCAAAAAAAGTTGAAAAAAATTGGCTCTGAAGTCTACACGTTTAATCTCTAAAAACCATCTCGTATAAAACCTAATAAGTTGGCTTACATTGTCTAGTAGCCTCCAAAGATTTGAAAAAGGAAAATAAAAAAATTGTATTAACATTGGATCTATAAAATATATTTTCCAAAAGTTTGGAAAAGCTCCAAAAGCAACTATGGAATTTATGAGTAGACAAGCAGGAGGTTTCAGAATCTTGGATTTAGAGATGTTGATTATCGTAACTATTTGCAAATTAAAAGAAAGAAAGATATGAAAAATGGTGGTGCAGGAGCAATATTAGAATACTTTGACAAGTTGCAAGAGAAGAACATGGCATCATTTCATTCCATTCAAGTTGATAATGAAAGTATGATAACCAACATATTCTGGGCTGATGCAAGAATGGTGGCAGACTCACTACGGGCAGTCGGCAAAAAACCGCTAAAAGAACTGTCGCTAGAAGTTCTAGTGGCAGTTTTCTCGACTGCCAGTAAAGAACGAAAAACTGCCACTAAAAAGACTTTAGCGGCAGTCAAAAATGTATTTAGCGGCAATCGCAACTGCTACATATATATATATATATATATATATATATATATATATATATATATTTTATATAACCTTTTTTTTAATTTATTTCTAATTTTCTTAAAATAATATGTTTTCACTACATTCATTTAACTTAAAATGAAACACAAAAACTGCAATACTACTTGATATAGCCTCTTCTTATTGTTGCCATCCCACATTTGGAAGCATAGACAAAAAATGAGTCTTGAACCAATTACTCAATGAAATGGGAAAGCAACGCCTACCTTTAGGATTGAATTCTTACATCCACATGCAGAGAGAAGATCAATTACCATCAAACAAATAATCAATGAGTAACCCAGTTAACTATATTAATTATTGGATAGACGCTACCCAACCACCCCACCCCCACCCCAACACAAAAAAGGGTTCACAATATCAGATAAACTTGGCTAAGCCTTAACCAAGTTGATACCAGGATGAGTATCAATATGCTAACCCACTCTACGGCTTATATATATCTGTAACTGCTCAAATCATTTCTTATCAGACATCTTACAACATGAAAGACATTCTTTTGTCCCACGTTTCAGAGCCATTGTAGGTGTGCTCTCCAATTTACATAACAGAACCATCTCAATCAAATGTTCTCCATGTTCTTCTAGGTTTCCATTTACATGTCATCCTTCTTGATCTTGTATCTCTCCAACAATCCATCTTGACAAGTCGCTTATGTTACACTCAGTCCTATAGCTCCCCCACTGAGAAAGGGAAAGACTTACACAGGATGGAATGCAATTGCATTAACAGGATAGACTGTGTCTCTCCCAGCCTCTGATTTTCGATGGCACTTGAATTCCATCCACCCCCACCCCCTCAACCCAAAATAGAATTCCATCCAAACATCTTGGAGCAGTACCAAAATCTCTTCTTTAATGGAATCACAATCACCAAATGGACCAGGAAAAACCAAGATGATCTCCCCGTACCATGGCCTCTAAAACCACCTCTTAACCCTTATGCCTAATGGTCCAAGCCTTCAAGATTCCCCAACAAGAACACACCCAAATTAATCTTAAAGGCACCATCTGGTGGAGGTGACAACAACTTCAATCACAACATGTAAACTACAAGTAAAAGAGCTCATGAAAAGCTACATATCACTGGATCCAAAAAGATGCCTCAAAATTGATTTCTCATTAGTAATCAATTTAGCACTTTGACAATTGCAAGTTCAAATGCTTAATGATGAATGTCCAATAAAACAGAAATTAAATAACCAATAACCAAGTAATGGAAATCAGAGGTGTAATGACTTCCATTTCTTTATTTTTCTATGGACCTGTCACTTGCCTCTTTACACTTAAATGCTTCACCCTCCACATCAAAAAAGTGATGAATAACTTATTGGACATCATTCTTATTATCCAAAGTAGGTATCAGTTACAAATATACCAGTCCTAGTTTTCCAACATTAATGTAGAAAGAGTCAAGCCAGGTTATTTACAGAAATCATACTAATGAAATGCAGATACTAGTGTGCCTTTGTAAATTATGATGGCCTATCACTACCAACCAAAATTCCAAGCAATAGAAAGATAAAAGCAGGTATCAGTTACAAATATACCAGTCCTAGTTTTCCAACATTAATGTAGAAAGAGTCAAGCCAGGTTATTTACAGAAATCATACTAATGAAATGCAGATACTAGTGTGCCTTTGTAAATTATGATGGCCTATCACTACCAACCAAAATTCCAAGCAATAGAAAGATAAAAGCAGGTATCAGTTACAGATATACCAGTCTTAGTTTTCCAGCACTAGTGTTGAGTTTGTGAGAATTGATCCAATCCTGCTCAAAACAGAAAAGTTACACTTATTGTCAAGTCATTGGAAGGAGGAAAATGGTCGGCAGAGCCACTAAGAAATTAAATATTTTTTAATTAACTTGTTGTTCCTGTAACTTTGCATTCATTTCCTCCATGACCTTCCCATAATAAGTTCTGCACCAATACAGCAAAGCAAATTTATTTGGCTCTCTAAAACACAATCTAAATTCATGTCCATCTTTATGGTTCATAGATTGATATTACTTCTTCTCTTTCAGTTTGGCAGAGGTATTGACCCTTTCTTGTATAATAAGTTCTAGGGTCTGTACAGAAAAGGATTGTCAAAAAAAAAAAGAAAAAGAAAAACTGAAGAAGAAAAAAGAAAATAAATATTGCAGAGTATTGAAGTACCTCTAGCATGTCCTGGAAAAGAATTACAACCTTATCCCTGTCTTCTTGTTTGTTGTCCAATTGTCACAATTAAATTTATTCAGTTAGAGGAACTTTGTTAACAACCAGATAAGAAATGCTGGAGGAAAACTTTTGGACTCTTGAGCTGTGGGACCAATAAATGGGTACGGAGCACCATAACTTGACCCTTGACCTAGCACAGATCATTGGAATCCACCACTAAATGTGTTTCATTGTGAAGATTATCTAGGCAGATAATCAGCTTTAAATTATTTGCAAACTATAATGTTTTCATTCAGGCAGTATTTAAAGCAAGCTTAATGAAACAAGGATCTTGATTCTCTTGAAATGCAAGAGGTAACAAGTTATATGCACCCCGGAAAGCAAATACAGCTCCTACATCCAGACCAAAGTCATCCCCAATAAACTATATATCATAAGTTTTATGTGTTTACCAAACATTTGATCAGCTTAACAAATTTATCATAAAGGCTAGGAAGAGCAATCATTTTAAATTCAGTGATAAGCGTATCCCCACTTGTATGCTTGTCAACTTCCTCAAATATATCATTTATAATCCTGGAAATAACAGACAGTAAATAAGCAGCTAGCGCAAGGATGTGATAAAGCACAGTAAAAAATAATACTTCCCAGATAAAGCACCACAGAAAAAGACAAGTATCACTTACTTTTTCTCAGTGTCCCCCTGAACTAAATAAAGCACCACAAAATAATAAAGTTGAACCCAATTTTTGGCTTAGGTAAACTTTGGGTTTGGGGTAGTCCCAGGTTAGTGGGAACCACATCCACTGACTTTACCAGCCAAGCCAGCTGGCATCTTCAAATATGAACCCAGTTTAACAGGGGAAAAAAGTTCTAAGCAAGCTTGGAGCCCAATTGTTGAAAGGAGTGATTGTAGACCTGTTGGCTGGAGGAGTGGATATATCCCTTTTGGGGGTCAGATCACTCTTATTATTAGTGCCTGAACTAGAATTGAGGAAACATTAAATTGTAGTCAGCAAGGGTTGATGTATGGATGAGAGAGGAACTAATGTATTCACCAAAAATTCTGAACACAGTTCAAAAACTGAGGCCCAAATTCTGGCAATGGTGATCTTCTAACAAGTTCATAAATGGCAGCCCCCAGGACCCAAGTTCATGCTCCAACTTGAGGGGGTGTATAGCAGCACGTGTAAATCCATTGGAACAACAGATTCTGTTAGTCCATCTGTCCAATTGGACTGACAGCTGGAATTAGTTAGAACACCTGTACTTATGTATCTATATACACTGAACTCTGTAATAAACAAAGATGCTCTTTCTCTGTTGCATCTCGCAATTTTATGTCAACCTTTTCAAAATGCTCATACTTGTCATTCAGGATCTCCTGGGGCATGTAACGTGCATCACTTTCTTCAATTGGTAGACACCTATCGATTAGGGTTGCACAGCCAACATCACCAAGCTTATAAATCTCATTCTTGACATAAATATTATCAGGCTTTACATCAAAGGTGACTATTCCTCGTTCATGTATGTACTGCAATGCCTGAGCAACCTATAGATATCTTGGTATTATAATAACCAGAAAGAACATTTAGTGGAAAGGACTGAAATTTGCCAAGTTGAAAGATATCAGTTATTAGTAATAATTAAACTTTTTCCCAAATTTAAATTAAAACATGGTATAAAAAAGTGTCTGTATAGTGTACACCACATTGTTTGAGTTAGTCAGTCACAACCACCCACAAGTTCCCTCCTTGGGGAATCACCTTCAATAAATAGAGCTATCAATGGTTTCGGAAGGCAAGAGAACCAAACCAAAGTACACCCAATCACTCTCCCCACCACGAGTTGCACTTGCACACTCCAAAGAGAAGCACAATACAAATGTCCAAGTATATCGGATAGGTTGTTATGTCATAATTTATCCACATGTAGCAATCTGAATTCCTTGTTAGAAAAAACATCCAACAAATTATGTATTCTACCAATTTCAGAAAGGGAAAATTTGTGGATGTGATGTCAATATGGAAAAAACATTTGGAGGTTATTATCTTTCTAACAAAACCAATTTTTCAAAACAAATTGTCTTAAGAAAATAACCTAGAGATTCTAAAATAATCCTCCATTAAATTAAAAAACAGAAGGCCGAACTAAATTTATACCTATTGACTTTGCTCGCCGGATACCAAGAGGATTTAGATTCCTGATGCAAGAGGGAGGTAGAACACGACAGCGCAAAGCCACAGCAGATTGTTAAACATAATCTTTTACTTTTCTGATGCAACTACAGATGGATTTTCTGTCTTAAGCTCATCCTGATCAAAAGAATCAGATTCAAGATCCATCACTTGATTGCAGAGCATGCTGGAACTGAGAGAATTAGACAAGAAACCCTTTGAGAAAATGAGGAATGTTTACATGTCAAATAAGCGGGAAAACACTAGAAGAAATCAAAATTCAAAAAGGAAAGAAAAAAAATGATAGAAAAGCATTCATTTACAAGTATTAAGAAAAACAAAACCATAATATGCAACTAAAATTCAGAAACAAAATTTTCCTACCGTAATTACTGCAACGAAGAGAATTTTATAACAGAAACAATAGAAGAAATATAGGTAATATATAGATATTTAGCAATCATCAATTCATAATACATGACCCAAATTGCTCTTTCCTTTTTCCTATCAGGAGCCAGGAGGTAACTGAATAAAAACGTCAATGTAAATTTAAGGTAAATACGCAAAGAAAATCAAATATCAGATTGAAAACTGCCGCTGTAGTGATTATCAGTATTTTGGTGATGTTGTTTGCTTTGATACCACATTTAAAACAAATGATGAGAACCGGCCATTTGCCCCTTTTGTTGGAATTAACCACCATAAGCAAACTATTATTTTTGGAGCTCCTCAAATGTATGATGAGACTATGGAATTAACCACCATAACAAAGTAAGCTAGCAAAGTTCCTTTACCCAATTAAATAATTAGTGGATCCACCTGTTCTCTGTCCTATTTAACCAAGTCCATTATTTGCTAACAAGTACAGTAAATTCTCTTTTTAGAGATAATAATCTGCATATTGGTAACCATTGTTTCTTTTAGGGTCTTGCATTTGGGGTTGTATATTTCTAATCCACAATTTGTCCTAATATCAGAGTATTGATTTGAATGAGAAGAACTGAGCTGAGTTCTACTTCAATTATCGAGTGCAAATCTGGATCGACTCATCTCTACCAGTTTAGGTCCCTACATGTTGGTGAGGAATTTTCATGTTGGAATACAAGATTGAGTGGGATTCAAGCTACACAAGGATGGAGACCCATTTCTGCTACGTACGCCAATTGACAGTCAGACGGTTGCTTTTTCTCGAGGTCGCAATCCAACAAACTATGGGCCCTCACTGAATGCCTAAATAGTGATATTCTTTTTTGATGGACAAGGTTTCTAATCCTCCTCCGTTAGCGGGTTTACTTATATTAATAAAAAATTTATGGTGTCACCCCTCTAGCAAGGGATAATTTTGGGGCATAAAAAGATGATATAAGCACATCTTTTTTATTTTCAAAACTACTCAAAAACAAACTACACATAAAAATTGTAAGTTTAGGGAGAGGATAATATAATCACATGCCTTTTAATTTCTTTTTTTTTTATAATAAAAAGATCACATCACATATAAATAAATAAAATTGGGTGCAACACTTCAGGAGGTCACCCATCTTAGTACTATTCTCACCCAAGCATGCTTAACTTCGGAGTTCTGATGGAATCTGGTGCACTAGTGCTGGTATGATAGCACCCCAATAAAATTAGGGTGCAACACGAAGACTTTTCAGGAGGTCACCCATCCTACTACTACTCTCGCCCAAACACGCATAACTTTAGAGTTTTGATGGGATCCAGTGCATTAGTACTGGTATGATCGCTCCCAAAGGTAGTTTAAAATCTTTAATCTTAAGCTCATGCCTTTTATTTTCAAAACTTAGCAACTAATTAGTCATTTGCATCAAATGGTATATGATAATTAAATAATAAAATTAAGAAATATTGAAACATTAAAAATAAATTATGTAGAAAATTTTGAAAATATCTCTAATATTATATATTGTCATATTGAACAAATTACACATGGAAATTGTACAGTAGTTTAGGAAGATTGAGTTGTCTAGGCGGTTCTCAGTTAAGTCTTGAGGATGACTAATCTCGATGTATCAGAAAGTGGACAATCCTCCACCAAAGTCTCAAAGACTAGTGCTCGTGTGTGGTGGGGTGGGGGGTCCAGGAGTGGTAGGTTTCGATTGATTCACACGGGTCGATCTCATTAGAAGGAGGTTCTAGATGGACAAAAAACCTCCCCCTCCCCCGTTCGCTGGAGGGAGATGGTTGTATCGCTTTGGTTCCATTAGAGTCAGAGTCAAAGGAAGATGGGGATGTGGGCCCCTCTACTGAGTAAGGTTCAAATCAAATCTTTGCACATAGGAGGTTCCTTAGGCCCATGAGCCAGTTATTTTTGGGGAGTCTTTGAGGGTGGGACCCAAAGTGATGGGCTTTCCATTCCAAGGTTAGTGACAAGTGCGAGCTGGTCGAGAAATTTTGGGAGGTCAGGTTCTGAGTGATGTGTCCCAAAATCAACAATCTGCTCCTAGAGACGAGCCAAAATATACTCCACTCAGTCTAGGAACTTGAGAAACTTATTCTTAGCCAACAATGCAAAAAGGGCAGGATGGAGGATGTTATGCAAGAAGCATGCAAGACAAGGGAGTGTGGTTCTCAATGGAGTTAGTGAAAAAAGTTTTTGAGAATCAGGACTCAAACTCTTTTCCAATCCTAGAAGGAGAGTTGGAGGTTATTCAGGGGTGCAGCTAGGAATTTTTTATGAAGGAGGCCAAAACTAATGGATGAGCCACAGGGGAACCACCATTGGGTGAGAAGTGAGAGGAGGGAGGAAACTTACAAAGAAAGGTGTATTCAGTGTGCTGATTTCTGGACCATGGGAGGGGCCATGGCTCCCTTGGGTCCCCCCCTAGCTCCACCCCTAACTATTGCCATAGTTTCAATTGGGTTACTTGGAAAGAAGACAACACAGCCCAGGATTTTGGTAAAGGAAGTTCCTCTAGAACAAAGGGAAGAGACAGAGATGATCAATGGAAGAGGAGCATAGGTCTAAAGAGTCCCATGTAGAGAAGGTTCTATAGGTGAAAAAGTCGTTGGGTTTGCATTTATAGGTTGGGGAAAAATTCGCTAGAGAGTCTTTCTGAAGGTTTGAGGGAGAAGCCAAAAACACACAAGAGAGAAAAGAAGGTGATAGTGATGATGAAGACTTTTATGCAGGTAGTGAGGGGTTTAGGTTCGAAACCGGATTCAGTCAGTACAAAGCCCCTTCCAACAACCACTATGGCCTTGTATTGGGAATATCTCTCCATGAAATAAAGCACATAAGTGCGGAGATATTCCCTATACAAGGCTGTTTGAACAGGCCTTGCACTGACTGAAGCCTATCTCTTTAAATTCGGTGGACTTTCTGAAAGTAGAAAATTGAGAAAGCTTGTAAATTTTTATGTGGAGTTTTCAATAATAGTAAATGTACGAGGGAAGAAATAAGGCCACCTGTTAGCCATGTCTATGTAGGGCGAGTTTATGAATGTCCTGGTCTTCAGCTTGTGCTTTTTGGGGCTACAAAACATGTACGTGCATTTGCACATGACAGTGTCTCTAAGACAAAAAAATCTTTTTACAATGTATGGGCAGTTTTTGAACAATTATAAGTAGGCAGTTTCTGAACTGTTATAAGTTAGATGTTTTTGGAGTGAGTCTAAAAGATATTTATGCCCTCTTTATGCCTTTTGTATGCTGCTTAGATAAGGGGTAGAAAACATCCAATAAAAATTTCAGAAAGAAGGGACATTTGCTCTTTTATAGGTAGTATAGATACAAATTTGTCAGGTCTCTAAGCTGGAAGATTTTTTATTGTCTTTCAGAGCTGATGGAGCTGTTTTTGTAGTTCAGTTTCGATTGTAATATATTTTTTTTTCTTTTTAATAAATTATATTTTATTCTTTAATATATATAATAGATAATAAAAAAACTATATACATATTATTACCATCATCATAATCTAAAATTTTAACAAACAAAATACATGGAAATTTGCTAATTATATCAAAATGGATATATGAGGGTATTGTCCTATATGGGATTTTCTAGAGAATGAAGCCAAAGTTTAGAATAAATTAAAGAAGTTGTCAAAAAACCACAATAGAGGTTAGTAATTTATCCTATAACTTAATACAATGTAACAAATAATGGCCTTATTTGGCACCCGCTAGTTTTGGTGAAAAATCCGGAGATCCTACATCATCTGTCAGTATGTCATGTCGCTTGGAGCATTGTTTGCCACAAACTCTTTGAATAGCTTATACTGTAAAATCTGAGTCAATTGTATATCTTGTTTAGTATATTCAACAGTATTTAAGAATGTTACAGGAATTTTGGTATTGGTGGCATCCTTGAGATAGGATAAGATAAGATGAAGTATAGTTAGAGATAAGGATAAAGAGGGAGAGGGATAAGTAATGAAAGTGGAATAAAGAGCTGGAGTCTCCAACTGTGTTGGTTTCACATAGGTGACGTACACGTAATACTCCCCCTCAAGTTGGACCTGGAGCAAAAATAGATTGGACCAACTTGCAACATAGGCGCTGGAAGGCTTCTTTGCCCAGTGCTTTGGTAAAAATGCCAACCACTTGAGAGGAAGAATTAATGTAGGCTGGCTGAAGAAGACCATTTTGAACCTTTTCACGAACAAAATGACAGTCCAACGCTATATGTTTTGTTCGCTCATGGAAAGTTGGATTCTTTGCCATGGAAATAGCAGCCTGATTGTCACAAAAAATGGTGGTGGATGGGAGTGAGATGTCGAGGTCATGAAGCAAATAATGGAGCCATTGCACTTCACAAGCTGTGTGGGCCAGAGAACGGTACTTCGCTTCTACCGAAGAATGTGATACAGAGGACTGCTTTTTAGATTTCCATGTAATTAGGCTGGAACCAAGGAAGATGTAGTACCCAGTGACGGAGCGTCGAGTGGCGGTGCAGCCACCCCAATCACTATTTGTATAAGCATGAAGAGTCAACTTGCTTGTTGATGACAATAGAATACCAGTGCCCATCGTTCCTTTGATGTAGTGCAAAATGCGCAGACCAACATGCCAATGCGGTACGTGGAGCACTAAGAAATTGACTAAGGCTATTAACAACATACACTAGATCCGGGCATGTGATAGTACTGTAAGCGCCCAATGAGTCACTGAAATGGGCCTGGATCCTGAAGTAAGGGGCTGCCATCGGTGTCCAACTTGTTTTGTTGTTGGGGAGGAAAATATGCTGCCTTTGCACCTTGGAGACGAGTATCATTAAGTATATCAAGTGCATATTTTCGTTCGCAAAGAAAGATGCCAGCAGCGAACCGAGCCACTTCGATGCCAAGAAAATACTTGAGGGGACCAAGGTCCTTGAGGTGAAACTTGGAATTGAGGAATTGTTTCAGCTGAGATATGTGAGAATCATCATTTCTAGCCAAGATAACATCATTGACATAGACAAGAACAACAATAAACAAGGATCCATGTTGATAAGTAATAGAGTGTAATCAACTTTGGATTGGGAGAAGCCTGCCTCAAGGAGGGCACTAGAGAATTTAGCAAACCAATTCTTGGAGGCTTGTTTCAGCCTATATAAGGATTTGTTTAATTTATAGACATGTTGCTCCCCCTTATGTGCAAAACCTAGTGGAAGATGCATATAGATGTCTTCATCTAAATCTCCATGTAGGAATGCATTGTGCACATCAAGTTGAAAGACATGCCAATTCTTTATGGCTGCCATTGCAAGTAGGCAGCGTACAATACCCATTTTTGCAACAGGTGTGAAGGTTTCAGTGTAATCTATACATTCAGTTTGCGTAAAACCTTTGGCCACCAAGACGGCCTTGTAGCACTCGATGGAACCATCAGCCTTAAATTTTACCTTGTATACCCACTTGCACCCAATAGCATGTTTGTTGGAAGGTAAGTCAGTGATGGTTCAAGTATTATTGGTCTCAAGAGCCTTAATTTCACAAGCCATGGCATCATGCCAATGTGGATCCTTGACAGCCTTGGAGAAGGATGTAGGCTCATGGTGGGTATCAACTGAGGAAAGGAAGGCCATGTGTTTTAGGTGAACATGAGAGTAAGACAAATAATGAGAAATGGGATATGGTGTACCTGGGGTGTGTGACGGTGATGGACTAGAGTTTTGCTGAGCGTGGCAGTAGTAGTCATCAAGGTAGCATGGTGCCCAACAGTCTCTAGAGGATTGGCACAAAGGTGGGTCAAGAGGGTCAAGAACAACAGTAGTGGATTCAAATGAGGTCTGAAGTGGTTTAGGAACTGATGGGGAGTTTAAAGTGCTAGTACGAAGGAAACTCTCATTACCATCTGGAACTTTTTTAGGGACAAGTAAGGGAAGGGTTGGTGTGACGCTTGCAGTTGGTAACGAGGAGTGTTGTGCAAAGGGGAAAATGTGTTCATGGAAGACCACATCACGACTAGTAAAAACATTATGGGTGTCAAGGTCAAGAAGTTTGTAGGCCTTTCGACATGTGGGTATCCTATGAGGATGCAGCGACGCACTTGTGGGCCAAATTTGTCATGGGACAAATGACCAATGGAAGCATAGTAGAGGCAACCAATGACCCGAAGATGGCCAATGCGGGGTGGCTTTCCATGGAGTAGCTCATATGGAGTTCGCCAATTTAGCAGTGGCGTAGGTGTGCAATTAATTATGAGGGCTGCAGTGAGAACACAGTCCCCCCAAAATTGAAGTGGAAGATTGGCTTGGAAACGAAGAGCCCGAGCTACGGTGAGGAGGTGCAATGCTTTCGTTCAACCACTCAATTTTGTTGTGGTGTGGCAACACAGCTATGATCGTGAGTGATACCATGGTGATTCAAAAAATCCAACATGGGCTGAGAAAAGAATTCAAGTCTATTATCACTACGAAGGGACTTGATGGTTGTGAGGAATTGGTTGGCAACAAGGGCGGGAAAAAATGGAAGAGGGAAAGGGTTTCAGATTTGAAGTGCATTAAGAAAACCCATGTGCAATAGGTGTAGTCATCCACAATAGAAAAAAATAACGAGCGCCCGAAAGAGAGGGAACATATAAGGTCCCCATATGTAACAACGAACAAGTTCGAATGGTGCATGAGTGGAAATCGTACTAGCATTAAATGGTAAGCGAGTTCGTTTTGCAAGAGGGCAAACATCACAATGAGAATGCAAATTCATACAAGGTAGAGAAAGAAATAGTTGACAAAACTTATTTAAATGAGCCACAGAAGGGTGGCCTAGGCGTTGATGCCAAATCTTGGGGTCGTGATGGTTGGTGAACATGGAGGCTAGGGGATTATGTTGGCTGGAGCTGGGCTGGTCATAGTCAAGGTAGTAGAGGCATTCACTCCCCCGTCCAATCATCGTCTTGGTTGTGAGGTCCTAAAAAATGCAGTAGTTAGGATAGAAAGTGACTGAACATTTGAGAGTAGATGTCAGTTTACCAACTGATAATAAATTAAATTTAAAGTTGGGCAAGTGAAGGACAGTATTAAGATGCATGTGCTCATTGAGGGAAACAGAACCAATGGAGGTTACTTTGGAAGTACTACCATCAGGTAGAGTGATGGGTGCAAGGGTTGTTGTAGGGGGTTGTGTATTCTTGAGAATTTCCTGGGTAGAAGCCATGTGATCGGTGGCTCCAGTGTCAATGACCCAACTGGTATTAGACCAGGCTTGTGAGAGAAAGCAAGAAGTACCTGCAAAGTTTGCTATGGAGGGATCAGACTTAACCTCATTAAGGAGCTTGATGAGCTGATTGTACTGTTCGAGAGTTAACTGAGGAACAGAGGCATTGCTGGAGGTTCCTGATAAATCTGTTGTGTTTTGTTGTTGTGGCTTGTTATTCCCACGATGATTCCCTTTCAGATGAGGGGGATAACCATTTAATTTATAACATACCTCTCGGGTGTGACCAAGGATGTTGTAGTAACTACACCTCTCTTTGCTCTTAGTATTACCATGGTTGGAATTGGCAATGTTTGCAGTGGATGTTTTCTCATCGGGTGCCTTCGCAATCAAACCACTTCCTTCAATGGTGCTGGATTGAGAGTGTACAAGTCTATGTATTTCATCTTGTAGAACTAGTAAATAGGCCTTACTAATGGAGGGCGGTGGATCCATCAACAATATTTGAGACCGAGCATTGGAGTATGTGTCATTCAGTCCCATAAGGAACTGCATAAGTTGGGTTTGTTGTAGATAAGTGGAAAATTCCTTCGAACCCGAACAAGTGCAGGATGGTGGTGGTGCCTGAGTTGTGAGCTCATCCCAATGTCTTTTGAGGGTGTTGTAGTAAACTACAATAGATTGAGAATACTGTTGTAGTGTGGCTATAGACCTTACCTCTGCAACTGATAGATCCTAAGGCCATTGCGAAGTTAAAAACGCTCCTTGAGATCACTCCAAACATCGAGGGCTGATTCTGCATAAAGAATGCTAGGTGCCAGGTCTCTATAAATTGCATTCAAGATCCAAGATAGGACCATATTGTTGGCTCTCAACCAAGCTTCAAAATTTGCATCGATGTTGTCTAGTTTCTCAATGCTCCCATCTACGAAGCCCAATTTGTTCTTGGCTAATAATTCCATTGTCATGGCACGAGACCAAGAAGTGTAGTTCTCACTAGTGAGAACATTGGTAACAAGGATCATTCCAGGATTGTCAGAATGATGAAGGTAATATGGGCTATTGGGGTCATCGGTGGTCATTGGCGCATCAGCTGGATTTTGGGTTTGTGAAGAGATGTTGGAAGCCAAGGATGGAGCCTGGGATAATTGCAGCTCTGATACCATGTAAAATCTGAGTCAATTGTATATCCCGTTCAATATATTCAACAGTATTTAAGGATGTTACGGTAGTTTTGATACAGGTGGCATCCATGAGATAGGATGATAAGATGAAGTACAGGGAGAGATAAGTACAATTAGAGATAAAGATAAAGAGGGAGAGGGATAAGTAATGAGAGTGGAATAAAGAGCTAGAGTCTCCAACTGTGTTGGTTTCACATAGGTGACGTACACGTAATATATACAAAGCACTTCAAGGCATTTGAACCGGTTTAGCTGAATCTTCAGTTCAGGCTTCCCAAACTGGTCCTCGTATTAGTATGAGAAAATTGTATTTCCAGATGGTCAGACCAGAAAAATTGGGAACCGGACAGGTGACCGGTTCCATTTTCCCCAAAAACTGGATTTCCCCCCAAAACCGTTGATTTTGGTCAATAAACCACTGAATCGGGCGGTTAACCATTCGAACCGTTCAAACAATTTTGACCGTTTTTTATTTTTTTGATTTTTTTGAATTTTTTTATTTTTTGTTAGAACGGGCCGAGCATTCGATTCAAACAATCGAACCATTTGACCCGGTAACCAGACTCTTAACCAGTTCGGTCACCGAGTCAGTTTTAAAATCCATGTCACGGGTTGACTGGGATGGTTCAACCACTGATCCATTGACCTAGAGAGACGAACAGTTCAAGACCCGGGTTAGATTTTAAAACATAAAAGGTGAGAGAAATTGAAAAGTGGAAGTTGTAAATATATACCAAAAGAAAAGGAAATGGATCAGTTATATATTGATACCGTATACAGCTGACAATATCCAAATGATCCGGAGGCATTCCATATTAAACTTTCACAATACCTACTTAATAGCACTTTTTTCATATGATATATGTTTTTGTGCTTCTTAATTGCCTAAATAAAATGGTTGGATTTAATTACCCAAGGCGATGTAAATGACTAAATGGGCTTTTCGTAACAGTTTCAGACGCCATTTAAGGCCAGGGCCATTTAGACTGAGTTTGATTTGAAAGAAAAAGTAAGAAAAAGAAAGGAAAGATAGGAAAACATTTAAACATAACCTCAAGGTGATCATCATGCGGCTGAGTGTTAAGCTAGGAAGCTCATTAAGCCGATGAGAGAAATGTCAGACTTACCCTTTGAGGCCTGTGCATGGACTGTTTGCCCTCCTTGGCAATTTAGGTCATAATAGTAATTAATATAGTCCAAATTTATCTGTAAATATTACATTTTATATTATTTATTATATAAATATTAAATTAAAAAAAATATCAAATAACTTAATTGACAAAATGGTCTAGTAAGAACATGATCTTTGAGGAATTTTCATTTTCTAAGTTCCTCTCTACCGGTACTAGACTAGATAACAAGAACGCCCAATGAAGCTGCATTCTTTTCCTATATCATCCAAAGACCCTAAACAATCTACAATCAGATTCAGATGGAGCTTGAGATTCCTATTTGTGAAGCAGATTTTTCCAACTTAGGCTCAGTTTAGAAGCAGTACCAATTGAAATATGTACAGCATAAATAGATACAAAATAATACAAAATATAAGGTTTTGCATTTATACTTCTTCCAAACTCAGACTTAGTTTCTAATAACATACAACTATTTGATCATGGAGGCAGCACTGAATATTTCACTAATCTCGTCCCCTCACCCAATCCTGCCTTACTCCGGCAGATAGAGAGATTGTTTTCAATATTTGAACCCTGCTCATCCACTCCTTTACTTATTTAATCTTCATTTACTTAAATTATACTCTGCAGGTCGTATTTATTTATATATTTTTGCCAAAAGAAATTAAAGAGCTCCACTTAGATTGATTGATGAAGAAACAGTACAAGGAGCAGAGTGGCTGCCTTTATTACATACAATCACTAACAACAACGAAAGAGATTATTCAACTTAATTAGCAAAAGACACAGATACAGGTATGGGGGTCCCGGCAGGTACCACGGCCACCATATTGTGTGGCGCACCAATAAATGCATCCGCGGGGATTACACACCTCCATGGTTGGATGAACTCGCACACAATAATAATTGTTACCACCGTCAGCAGCATCCGAACTCGGCAACATTGAAGCAACTGCAACAACCATGTATCGTTTAATTTATACAATAAGCAAATAAATATCAAAAGAAGAAAGGCTGAATGAAAGATACAGCAACAATATTGGACTACTGTTGATGTTTTGTGGTGCACTAGCTGTGTTGTAACCATGGCCGCAACACAGTGTGGGTGAAGCGTACGTAGTTTGCAGCAACTGTGCAAATAGCTAGTCGGATTTTGATGTTTGATACACTCATGTATCATACAAATGATCATAAATGTAGGGATAAACAGAGACAAATTAACAAGTGAAAATGAGGAAAGTTTAAGAAACCAGAGAAGACTAGGAGGACAAGGAAGAAACAGCAGGAAAGCTTAGCCATCTTTCTTCAACTTATTTGCAGACTGTGCTCTATTCTTGAAGCAAACCGTGTGTATCTTATGGAATGACAATGAGTTGTAGGGGTATTTATAGGAGATCGGCTTCAGTCAGTGCAAGGCCCGTTCAAACACTATTCGAACAGCCTTTACAGCCTTGCATCGGGAACATCTTCGTACTTTTATGCTTTATTTCATGAGCAGATATTCCCAATGCAAGGCTATGATAATCGTTTGAACGGACTAGCACTGATTGAATCTCATTTCTATTTATAGAGTTCTAGGCCTGTAGATTCATTCATTCATTCATAGCATTCTAACGTTGTTGATGAATTATCATAAAAAAAGAATAAAAAAAAAACAAATTAGGATTGGTATCAACTTTTAACGTATCAAATGGGTCCAGTATATCTATATCTGTAAACTATCATAAAAAGCACACATGGGGCCTGAGATTACGGGAATGTTACTTGACTAAATATCCTTCATTTTGAATTTAAGCACTCTTTATTTTTTGAGCAAAAACTGTAATTTCAATGCCACTATTTAGTTCTTTCAATTCTCTCTTTAAATCTCATATTTAAGGAATTAATCCATATTGATTTCTTGAAATTTTCTTAGCTAAAATAATCTCCATTTTGAATTTGGACAGATTTTATTCTGGGGGCAAAAGATGCAACTTCAATACTACTATTCTGTTTATTCAATTCCCTCATATTAAATACCATAATTAAGGTATTTAGTACTCCTATTCTCTATGCAAAACGTTTACATTCAAAATGAAGGTTAATCAGCCAATAAACTTTCTAGAATAGCATGCATCATACATGTATGCTATTCTCTCACGACTAGAAAAGAACCTTGTATCGACAAGTTTTCACTCACAAATAAAAATAAAAATAAATCTAAAAAATTAGAATGGGCATTTGAATTTTACTGTTAAGCAAATTACTATTATAGAATTCTAATTATTTGCCTTGTTGGTAATTTACAAAAATTTAATTACACAAAAAACTGTTAATAAGTTTATTTATAATTAAATTTTATATTTGAAAACTATATATTGACTATTAATTAATTCCTTATTAAGCTATTAGTAAATTACAATGAATATAACGGTAATTAGTTAATAAGTTTACTGTTAGTTAAATTTTAATTTAAAAAAATTAATATAATTTCTGTCGATTAATTAAAATTTTTTGTTTATCAATTATCGAAGACCTTCCATATTCTATTTAATCTATTGTGTCTAGTTGGTGTAAGGTTCAATTTGGATCCACATGGCCTTTCATTCAATGATTAGTCTGGTTGGAAACTTGAAATCTGCGAAAATATCCTAGAAAGGGGAGCATAAAAGCTGTTGCCTATTGTAATGGGATAATATATATAAGATAGGCCATAAGTCCATGGGTTATCATTACCTACATCTATAGGCCTTAATAATTTATTAAAAACTATAAACATAAATTAAACATAAAATTACTTCTTATGTATAATACTTATTTTTGTTCAATAAAATGAATGAATAATATTAGAGATGTACACAATATTTTATTTTTTATAAATATATAACATTAAATATGTACCCAAATTTTTCTCTATTTTTTTTATTTGTATTTTCTATTTTAAAAAAAATTTATTATTTGATTATAACATCATTTCAGTTCTATGTTGATTTTAAATTTGTCATTCCATTTTTATCATTAATAAAAATAACTCTTACATAACATACTTATTTTTGTTTTATATAATAAATATACAGTATTAGAGATATGCCCAATTCTTTCTACTCATTATATATATTATTTATTTTAATTTGTTATTATATAATTATGGCATTATTTATTAGCCCATTTGATCCCAAATGGTTGAATTGCTTACCCACCACAAGAAGGGAATAAAATGGTTTTGCTTTCAAATTACTTTCAAAATATTTATTTTTATACTACTAAAATTAATATTATGGATTTAATTAATATAAGTTAATGATGAGATAAATATATCTTAAAAATAGGGTTTAATGAGATATATATATTACATATAAGACTTAATGAGAGAGAATATGAAAATAATTTTATTTTCAATTGGTTCTAAATTTTACATTCCATATCCATTATTAAGAAAAATATTTCTTATTTATCATACTTATTATTGTTTAATATGATGAATATATGATTTTAAAAACGTTCTAAAATATATTTTAATTTCTATATTTTTTACATTTTAGCTTTTTTATTTTATTATTTAATTTTGTCAAAATGGATTGATCCATTTGACCCAAAATATTTTAATTTCGTACAACTACCTAGATGAAAACACTATTTTTAGATAGATTTTAAAATTATAATTTTTTATGTTATTAGAATTATTAATTTATTATTTATGAGTTTAACTAATAGAATTTAATAGTGAGAAAAAACAGAAAAAAAAAGCATTCCCAATTTCTTTTACTTTCTATATTTTTACATTTTATCTATTTTTTATTTTATTATTTAATTGTGGCAACATGGATTGACCCAAAATGATTTAATTTATTACAACCACTTAGATGAAAATACTATTTTTAGGTAGACTTTAAAAGTATAATTGTTTATGTTATTATAATTATTAATTTATTATGTATGGATTTAATTAATAGAATTTAATAATGAGAAAAAAATGTCTTAAATATATGATTGAATGAAGGTGAATGCAAAGTAATATCTTAAATATTGAATTTAGTGAGAGGGAATTGAATGCACTGAATATATTAAATGGCCTCTTTTCAACTCATTTAATATAAATAACCAATTACCCTATTTGCCCTCATCTTTTATCAATAAATTTAAAAATAGAGGGGTAAATATTGACCTCAGAAAATTCTAGAAATATTCTTGAAGCTATTCGTGCTTTTTAAAGTAGTATAGATAATAGGAGTTAATACCTTAAATATGGTATTTAATGTAAGGAAATTGAATAAACTAAATATTAGTATTAAAATTACATCTTTTGCCTCCAGAATGTCAAGTGCTCATATTCAAAATGAAGGTTATTTCAGCCAACAAAAATTCCAGAAATAAATAGGAATTAATACCTTAAATATGAGATTTAATGAGAGGGAATTGCTTCTCCACCACTTGGATGGAAGAGGGAATTGCTTCTCCACCACTTGGATAGAAGAGGGAATTTCTTCTCCACCACTTTAATGAGAGGGAATTGCTTGCAGGCGTGCGGCGTGATCCCAAAGAGGTCGGAGACAGCTGGCTAGCTTCTAAAAGTTGGCTACGTTTCACCTCGGCAAGCCGGGCCATCGAGAGCTACTCGAACCTCAGACAGGAATGTCGAGTCAACAGTTCGAGGTGACCTGACTTGCTGAGGTGGCAGGGAATGCCGAGTCATCATCCAGTTAGCAGGTCGTTTCCATGCGTCCAGGTGTTGACAGGTCGGGCCAAATTACTCCTCATCAAAATTGCCCCCCACTCCCGTGTCAGGGGTACCTGACCTAGTATAGAAGTTCATGACAACCCTGAGTAAATTTGGCCCGATCTTCCTCTTGGCCGAGGTTTGGTCCATGGGTCAAACCTTGGCGAGCCATTTGGCTCAACCGTGGAGCTAGATCGCGTCTCGGGAATGCGCAGGCATCACCCGGATTGTAAATTCAATGGACATCAAACACGCTCTCAACCAATTTCGATCTCAAGATTCATGTGATCGACCTCACGAAAGTTGTTGGATCGAATTGATCTGAGTCTTTCGTAATTGACTATAGCATCTATAAATAGAGGCCTTGAGGTTCCATTTCTTTTGTCCCATTTTGAGTTTTCACATTTTGCAGGTCGCGCGCTATTTTTGGTGTTTTAAATTGGTCTTTTGATCCGTTCTTGAGGTCGGTCTACTTTCTTTAGGGTAAGCTTTCTTACCTTGCCAATCTTTCCTTTTTTTCATTTCCATAATGTCTAGTAGTAGTAGCCAGTCCGGGGAGAGTAGGGAGTCCGATCAGGCCGAGGAGGGCACCTCAGCTCAGGACCTAGAGCCTAGCCAGGCCGAGGAGGTTACCTCAGCTCAAAGCTCAGAGTCTAGTCCGACCAAGGTGGACACCTCAGTTCGGGAACGGAAGGCCTCTAGCAAAAAAACATTGTCTTCACATCACGTTCATCCACCTCTGGGGCCAGACTGCTCCGGTCCTTCTATCATGTCACCCAAGCGGATCAAGGCTTCCCTTTGGAGCACGAGCATGAGGAGATTACGGTCTTTGAGGGGTAATTGCTCGTCGGGTTTCGCTTCCCTCTTCACCCATTCATTGTTGAAGTCCTTAAATTCTTTGACATCACCATTAACCAGCTCCACCCGAACTCGGCCCACACCCTGGTCAGTACCATCTCTCTTTTCAACAACTTCGATCTTCCTTTAGACTTAGACACATTCAGCTCGTTATGCTCTATTAAGAAAAATCCAGCCAGCCCTAAGGAAGTAGATAAATTCAACTACTATATAGCTTACCGACCTAGATACAAGCTTCTCTACGAGTATCCCTCCAAGGTCTCGGCCTGGAAGAGGAGATACCCCGGGGACAAGTTGGATAGAAAGTGAAGAAGAAGATGCATTCCATGGTGGAGCTCATCCTGACGCTAGAGGACTACTTGGCTGAGGAGATGCTCGTTAACGCCAGGCTAAGTCCCCTGGGTAGGTCGTCACTTCTGATGCACATACTTTCTTTCCATGCTTACTTTACTCTGTATTGCTTTGGCTAAACTAGTGCTCGTCCTCCACATTGCTTCGGCTAAACTAGTGCTCGTCCTCCACAGGTATCATGGATGATATTCCGATGTCCAAACTATTTTTTGATATGAGGAAGAGAAAGAAGAGGAAGGCGTCTCGATGCAACTCTTCCGAGAAACAGGCGACCGAGCCCGCTTCACCCGTTGCACCTGCTAGGGACGAGGTGGTCCACATTATCAAATTGGTCGATGAGGACCAAGAGAAGAAGTCACCGCGAGGTGGCCCAGACTCCTGAGCCAAGGTCTAGTCATCTTGGGGTCGGCTCTTTAGGCAAGGGCCGCAAGGAGAGCCGAAGCGTGATGGATATCCGAGTCACCCTGACCCAGAGCAAGGAAGCGGTTTTCTCAGAGGAAGTCTCCAAGTATGCCAAGTTGCAGCCAACCGAGGTGGTCGCCAAAGCTCTGGGTCACCTCATGGTGGTATGCCTATGATCTCAATACTATGCTTTTACTCATGTTTTCTTTTGTACTTGGTGAATTTTGCTCCTTCTGCAGATGAACTCAATGATCCAATCATTTATGAAGAAGTCTGAGCAACAGGCTACAAGGGTACAAGCTGCCAATTCAAAGGCACAAGCTGCCAAGTCGAAGGCCATGGAGTGCCGAAATAAGCAGATGAAGGCTGTCGAAGCAATCAGAAAGTCAGAGGTTGAGGTGGTGGCAAAAAATGAGAAAATTGAGAGGTTTATGAAGGAGGCCGAGGAGTAGAGGATCGCTTTTACCAAGAATGAAGCTGCTCTTACTCAAGGAATAATGGACACCAAGGTCATTATTGTCAAAGCTTACACGGACTCACCAGAGTTCAATCAACTTAGGTAGGACCTCAGTACAATGACCTTCCAGAAGGGCTTCAATCTTTATCGTTGGTTGGCCAGACGTGTGTTCCCCAAGATCAACCTTGGAGCCATCACCACAATCGGGGTCACTAAGGAGATGGTGCTAGAAGCTAAAAAGGATCTAGACTCCAAGGAGGAAGGTGACGATGATGTCGACAAGGGAACCATGTAGAAGTACAGCTCGGATGCCACTACCAAGGAGGCCATGGAGATTGAGGAGAATGTTGTTGCCGAGGAGAAAATGGAGACTAAAGAAGCAAAGGACAATTCTGAGACCGCTGAAGGTGGGGGCAAGGAGCCCTATAATGATTGATCTCTGCTTCTTTTCTTGGACCCCCCTATACAAACAATACCTGTCGAGCCTCCGAGCTCGGCCTAATAGACTTTTCTTTTTTGTTTTTTTTTTGCTTGATGTACAAATTTATCTTTTTCAAAGCAATGAAATAGAACTCTTCTTTTCTCCACCTTGCAAACAATAATGTTCCATAAAAAATGTCTAGGTGTAGGTTTTTCCGAGGTGCCTAACCTCTAAAACAACTAGGCATAGTATAAGGTAACCTAAGGTAACTGTAAGCCAGGACGAATAGGCAAAGTAAGGTATATGACCCAAACTGCCTATACGCTAATAAGGCCTAAGTAAAAGTTTTTCGAGCTGCCTATATGCTTAGAAAGTGACTGGGTCTTATTATATTGTGGAACCGAGATCATTATCTACTCGACACTGTAGCCCTTAGGCTTAGAGTGACTCATGGTCCATTCTTCAATATATCATTTAGCCGACATGCAGCCTGACCGGTTTGCCTGAACAGGTGGTCATTTGGACTTAGATAATTTTTTATATGGCGGATGCTTGACTCCCGAGCTCATAGGTAGTACTTCCTTAGGTTGTTAACGTTCCAGGAACAATACCTGCCTCCCTTTCAATGTCTCGAGCTCGTACATCCCTTCACTGAATACCCATCTTACTCTATAGGGACCCTCCCATTCGATCCAAGCTTACCTACACTAGACACAGGTACGATTACTTTCTGAAGTACAAGGTCACCAACTCGGAAGTGGCGTCGCTTGACTCAGGCATTGTAGTACCGAGTTACTCGTTGCTAGTAGGCCATAGTCTGGATATAGGTCAGGTCGCATACTTCTTTAATCATGCCGAGATTGGTTTGTAGCTCATCATCATTGGCTTCCTCATTATATGCGCCTAACCATCGGGTCGGTACTTCTTTAATCATGTCGAGATTGGTCTGTAGCTCATCATCATTGGCTTCCTCATTGTATGCGTCTAACCATTGGGTCGGTACTTCGATCTCAGCTGGGATGACGAGCTCCACACCATATGGCAGGTTGAATGGGGTATCTCTAGTTGCAGTCTTGATGGTGGTTCGGTAGGCCCATATATAGGACACTGGGCAGCTTGTCAACCCACAAACCCTTAGCTCATGCAAGCCAAGCTTTGAGTTCGCGGAGAATCGCCCTATTTGTAACCTCGGTCTATCCGTTTGCTTGTCGATGCGCCACCGATGTGAAGTTCTGTTGGATCTCCATCTCGACACACCAATTCTGAAACTAGATATCTTCAAACTGCTTCCCGTTGTCGGATATTAGCAGCTTTGGAAGTCCAAATCTGCACACTATGTTCCTCCAGAAGAAGTTCTATACATTTTGGGCTGTAATGGTCATCAATGGCTCAGCCTCCACACACTTCGTGAAGTAGTCAACTACAACGACCAAGAATCTTCTCTGCCCGGTTGTAGGTGGGAATGGACCAAGGATGTCTATCCCACACTGGGAAAAAGGCCACATGCTGGCTAGATACATCAGGTTGGTTGCAAGCTGGTGAAATATGTTGGCGTGCCTTTGGCAGTTATAACACTTTCGGATGAGCTCGAGTGCATTCGATTTCATTGTAGGCCAGTAATATCATTGCCTTAGTGCTTTCTGGGCAAAAGAGCCCTGCCCCCCAAGTGTCCTCCATAGAGACGTTCGTGGATCTCATGTAGCACCTAGCTTGCCTCTACAATTCATAAACAACGCAGGTAGAGGAGTGTGAAAGATCTTCTATATAGCCGCCTGACAATGAGAACATAGCGGGCTGACTGCAACTAGAGATAATAAACAAGCAGGTCTACCCAGCTCAGTTATGTTGGCAACATAGGAACAACCTCTTATATCACTTTGATGATGCTGGGTCGCGACAGGTCTTTAATATATACTATCCTTATGGTGATGTCATTAGTGCTAGCAAGCTTTGATAGTGCATCAACCTCAGTTATCTTTGATCTCGGTACTTATCGGATGAACCAAGAGTGAAAGCCAGGCAAGAGTTCCCTCACTTTGGCCAGATAGGCCATCATGGTATATTCTCGATCCTCATACTCACCATTCAACTGGTTCACAATCAGTTGAGAGTCACTACATACCACGACGTGCTTTGCGCTGACTTACTTTGCCAACGTCAGCCCGACTATCAATGCCTCGTACTTTGCTTCATTGTTCGATGCTTCGAATCCAAACCGAAGAGCATATTCCAACTTCACCTCGCTTGGCCCGTATAGCATGAGTCTAGCTCTACTTCCTCGCTGATTAGATGAGTCGTCAATGTGAAGGATCCAACGCTCCTTGTCCCAGGCCGGGATCTCCCTCACTAGAATGGGCACCGTGTTGGTTGATGCTTTTGATGTGAAGGTCGGCTCAGCCACCTCGGGGATCGGCATGCTAAACGTGCATTCGGCGATGAAGTCCGCCAAGACCTGTGCTTTAATGGCTGGGTGCATCTTGAACCTGATGTCATATTCACTTATCTTGATGGCCCACTTAGTCAACCAGCTTGAGACCTTGGGTTTCTAAAGAATGTGCCTCAGGGGTCTATCAGTTAGAACAATAATGGTGTGGGTTTGGAAGTAAAGGCGTAGCTTCCGAGATACAATGACTAGTGCGAAGGCCAGCTTCTCGACATCGGGGTACCTGGTCTTAGCTGCCTGCAAAACTTTACTGATATAGTAGATAGACTTTTGAACTTGGTCTACTTCTCTTATTAGTATCGAGTTGACCATCTCGTCACCCATAGAGAGGTAGAGTCTTAGCTCGTCTCCAGGTTTAGGACGGGTCAAAACTAGGGGTGAACATAAATATCTCTTGAGCTCATCAAACGCGAGCTGTCACTCTTCAGACCATTCGAAGTCCTTGTTCTTTTTTATGGCGTTAAAGAAGGGTAAGCACCAACTAGCCGATTTAGACATAAACCAGTTTAGGGTGGCAATTCGACCAGTTAACCTTTTTACTTATTTTATCGTTTAGGGCAGTCTCATATCTAGAATAGCTTTTATTTTATAAAGTTTAGCATCGATGCCACGACAGTTTACAATATAACCGAGGACCTTGCCCGAGGTGATCCCAAAGACACACTTGTTCGGGTTGAGATTCATGTTGGATTTTCTTAAAATTTGGAAAACCCAATTTAAATCTCGATCAAAGAAGAGGAAAACTAGGACTTCATGACCATGTCATCTACGTTGCACTCAATTTTATTTCCTATTAAAGACTCAAAATTTTTATTTACAAGGCTAGGTCCATTTGAACTTGGTTGTAGCCAGAGTAGACGTTCATGAAGCTCAGCAACTTGTGCCCCGAGGTCGCGTCTATCAGGCGGTCAATTCTAGGAAGGGGGAAGCTATCTTTTGGATAGAATCTATTAAGGTCAGTGTTATTGACGCACATGCTTCACTTACCGTTGGCTTTCTTCACGAGCATAGGATTTGCTACCTAGCTCGGATACTGGTCCTCCTTAACAAAGTTTGTTGTGAGGAGCTTCTTGACCTCCTCATCTATTATCATCCACCTCTAGGTGAGGTTTCATTTCCTTTGCCTGACTAGCCTGACTCAAGAGTCCACATTAAGTTTATGAGTAATAACACTAGAGTCAATGCTAGGTATTTCTGCTTCCAACCAAGCAAAAACATCTAAATTTTTAAATAAAAATATTACCAGTTGTGACCGAAGTGGTTCATTTAGATGAGCGCCGATTTGGAGAGTCTTTGTGGGCTTGGTATTTGAGACCGGGACCTAGACAGTATCCTCAACTGGTGCAACTTGATCGTCAGTGTACTCGGGTGGTGGCCCAAGCTCGACGTCTTCTGTTAGATTTGCTTTTCCCTTAAGTGCTGCAACATAGCACTTCCGCGATTTCAATTGGTCACCTCGTACCACCCCCACTCCGTACCTCATCAGAAACTTCGTCGAGACATAATAGGTTGACACTACTGCACGAAGTGCATGCAAGATGGGCTGGCCTAAAATTTGAAGGAGTGCTCAAATCGGGCAATGTTGAGCTTTTCTCCTACTGCCACCAACACTTTGATCCAAACGAAGGGCTTCACAACGTCTCTACTAAAACCGACTAAGGGCATATCTGCAGGTTGGAGGTCCTTCCGATCTAGCTCCATATTTTCAAAGGCTTCTAGGAGTAGAAATTCTTCGGAGCTGTCTGAATCAACTAGAATCCACTTTACCTCGAAGTCGTTAATTACCATTTTGACAATGCGGGTTCTCGTCTTCATGCTCTAGATCTCAGACTGTTGTCTTACCCGTTGCCGTGTTGCAACTTGCTATAATAGATCCTCTTGTAATCATGTTGATCACCCCGCGGATCGGCCTCTCTAATGCTGGTGGATCCTGGGGTGGCTACTCTCTGTCATTACGCTTGCTCAACTCCGGTTCATATTTGCGTCATTCGACAGGTCGGCGATCTCTGTCCTTGTACTTGATGAATTGCTTGAGGTAGTTGCAACGGATTAGCTCCTCAATCTCATCCTTCAAGTTACGGTAACTTTCTATCTCGTGCCCAATATCCCGGTGGAAATGGCAGTACCGGTTTGGATTGTGGCTGGCAGGGTCTCCTCTCATCCTAGGTGGCCATTTAACATAATTGGCCTCCTTGATTTACAATAAAATTTCACCCTGCTTGGCATTCAGAGAGGTGTAGTTCTGATTCTAGACTGGGGGTATCCTAGATCGTTGACATGATCTAGAACCCCAATGTGGTGACTGACTTTTTCTTGGTGACCTACTTCACCTGTTGTGCAGTGACCTACTTCTTTTGGCGACTTGCTCTTTCGCCGTTGGTGCTTGCTACTGTTGGCTTCTTCTTCTGTTCTTTTCCTTTCCCTGGCCTGGTGTAGCTCTAATCGGGACCTGAGATCCTCCACCGCCTTGATGAACTTATCGGCTTCAGTGAGGAACACCTCCATAGAACTAGGTGGGTTCAACTCAAGCTGCCAATGAAGGTAGGGTGATGGTCTCCCTTGTAAGCCACAGTGAGTTGTATGGTCGGGTCACGGTTTGGTACCTGTAGCCTTTCTGAGTTGAATCTTTTAATATAATCCCTTAGGGTCGTTCTTTCATTGGACGACATTCAACAAGCTAGTCACTTACTTAGGGCATTTCTTTCTTGTGGCGAAGTGCATAGTGAAGGGATCTACGAATTGGCTCCAACTTTTGACTGAGTTGGGGGGTAGGCCGTGGTACCACCATCTGGCGGTTTCACTGAAGGTCGTACAGTAGGCCATACAGAGACAAGCTTCATTTGCCCCATGGAGCAACATTAGGGATTGGAAACCATCAACGTGATTATTAGGATCAGTGTTCCCATCATAGGTCTCCAGGGCGGGTGTCTTGAAGTTCTTCGGCCATGGGGCCGAGAGGATTTTTGGTGCTAGGGGAGAAGGCTAGCTCAAATGAATGGTGGTCGGCTTACATGAGGCAGCGGTGCGATAACTTGTTGTAGGGGGAACCTTGGGTTCTACGATGTTAACACTCCTAGAAGAGTGAGGGGCACTGTGAACTACCCAATGGTCACAGAGGGGGTCTCGGGATTAAGTGTAGGTTGATCTTGCCCCCCGGTGACGAGCATCTCAACGTTCTTGCTGTTACTCAAGGAAGTCATTGACATTCTCAAAGGTAAAATCAGAGGTAGGAACTTAGCTTTTATGTAGCGGTTCCCACAAACAACGCCAATTGATGGTTCCCGATCTGGATGCTCTTAGCAAGAGGACAGCTCGGACATAGGTCTACTTTGCTGGCTGGTCGAACTACAAAAGAAGAAAACTCAGAGGACTCGGGGTGGCTTACCTAGTGTGGCTGCTCCAATGCTTATGTTAGTACTCTTGTGCGAGATGAAAGCTTAAATGCTAGTAACCTTAGTGAGCAAATAATCGCACATACCTTATGTCATTGGGGTTGGTGCCCTTATATAGGTGAGCTACCCTAGGCCTTACGAAACACCTCCGAGATCCCCGGTCCGTGCTACTAAAAATCCGTTCCACACTAGGAGGTGGACTTCGTGTGGGCTGATAAGGCTTATCTAGTCCATCCGACCCGAGTGGGATAAGGATAAGGCTTGCAGACGTGCGGCGTGATCCCAGAGAGGTGGCAGGGAATGCCATGTCATCATCCAGTCAGCAGGTCGCTTCCACGCGTCTGGGTGTCGATAGGTTGGGCCAAATAACCTCTCATCAATTGCAATTACCAAACTTCAGGGGATGTTTTAGAAATTTAAGATTTTTTAAAACTAACCAAAAAGCAAAGTCATTCTTCCATCCAAGTGGTGGGTAAGCAATTTCCTCAAATTAAGTCTCATATTGGATGTATTAACTCCTATTGATTTCTGATTTTTTTGGCAAAAATACTCTACATTTTGAATTTGGACATTTTTCATTCTAGGGGCAAAAGATGTAATTTCAATACTAATATACAGATTATTCAATTCCTTCACATTAAGTACCATATTTAAGGTATTGACTCCTATTCTCTGTGAAAAACGTTCAAATTGCCTCACATGAAAAATGTCCAAATTGAAAATGAAGGGTATTTTAGCCAAGAAATTTTCTAGAAATCAATGTGTTAATACCTTAAATATGGGATTTAATGAGAGAAAATTGAATGAACTGAATAGTGGTATTGAAATTACATTTCCCCCCAAAATAAAGAGTGTCTAAATTCAAAATTAGGGATATTTTAGTCATAAAATTCCAGAAATCTCAAGCCTCATTTGTGTTTTTTAATTTTTATTTAACATTTCTAATGTTATATATTCATCATATTAAATAAAAATTATTTTTATTAATAATCAAAATGGAATACAAAATATAGTAGTAGTAATAACAACAACAACAACAACGACAATAATAATAATAATAATAATAATAACAATCTGCTCACTCCCTCGTGTCTCAGTGATGTGGCTCGAATAGGGGTCCAACCTGGCAGTGATGAGCTATATGGCCAAGCTGGTATCTGTGTGACGAGCTGAGTGTGTGCTGCAAAAAGAAAGGAGGTGAGGGTACCCGAGTAGTTTTTACCCGGGAAGGGCACTCCGATGCTTAAGTTAGTGAGTGTGTAGGAGTAATCTCTAAGAACATAAGGGAGCTTTGAGGGTATCAATGTGCATACCTTTCAAAGTGATCTTGGGTTCTTTTTATAGCTATCTGAGGTTCAGGTGCCATCAGGCAACGTCTCTAAGTCTTCTATGGAGTTTTTTTCGTAGTTTGGGGCATGTTGAACTGCTAGTGGCTAGATTTGCGTGGCAATTACAGGTCGTTTGTGAGTCCTGCGGCATACGATTCGGCGAGTTGCTCCAATAGTCGAAGTAACGGTGTTTGAGTATGCGCGGCGCGTGGGACGGTTTCGAGGCAAGCTGTTGTTGTTGGCGGGCCAAGCTCACCCCAGCTCGGCCGCACACCTGATGTCGATTGCCACATGCCGATCTGTCGAGTTGTCTTGCTGAGTTGGATGTTTTGTCGCCGACAACGTCCACGTTTCTGTAATTGTGTGGGGTAGCTATTTTTGTCGGTAGGCCGAGCTCGCCCTAGTTTGGCCGCCCACCTGATGCCGATTGCCACGTGCCAATTTGTTGAGTTGTCTTGCTAAATTGGATGCTGCATCGCCGACAGCGTCCATGTGTCTATAACTGTGTGGGGTGACCCAAATGCCCTTCATCAATAATAATAATAATTGCTATTGTAATTTAAAATTTTCACATGGAGTCCACATGAAGTTGGATTTTTTACTTTTTATTTTATACATGCATGCACACACACATACACACATTACCCCATCCTTGCACCCTCATTTACTCTCTCTTTTGTCTCTTTCCTCAACCTACTCCTCCTATTGAGCCACATGGCAAATCTCTATCTACCACTAACCCAAGGCTCTATCTACCACCGTATGCCTCCTTAGCTCACGTAATCATCCTCTCTTCATTCCTTGCAACTATCTTTCTACTTTCCTATTTCTTTCTTCTTTCCTTTTTTTCTAAGCCACAAAATTTACTCCCAGTGGAGGGGTGGCCACTGCAAATTTATTCATGTGCAAAAAAACCTTAGAGGGGGGAACATGAGGCCTTACCCCTCAAAACTATATAGTGGAAATTAAACCCGGCTCATATAAACATCAAGGGTCTGGAAAACCTATAATCAATGAATTAACAGTAATGGAAGACCTAGACCATCTACCGTAATCGAGTTCTGGATGTGGGAAGGAAGAGCTTTTGTGTAGTCATAAACAATTTTCTAAGAAGTTAAGCAACCAATCTTTGTAAGAGCATCCACCAATTTGTTAGCTTCTTTATAAATATGTATACAAAAGAAACACAATCTACTCCTAAACTCCTGTACTTGAAACAACCAAAACCAAAGTTTCCACAGGGCTATACAATCTCCATTAAGAATTTCAGTCAAGATTTTGGAGTTTGACTCCACCATAATCCTATTTAAATCTAAAGCAACGGCAAGCTTTAAACCATCCAGCAAAGCCATAGCCTCTGCAACTAAATTCGTTTCAGTGCCATAAGTGTTAGAGAAAGCACAAACAAAACCATTCATTCCATTTCTAATAATACCCCTCCACCAAAGGGGCCCGGGTTTCCTCTGGAAGTACCACCAAAATTAAGTTTCAGATAACCATTCGGGACCGCCATCAAATGTACCACTTTAATGTTCTTTCCTTTGATCGGTTGGGTCTGCAGCCCCAAACCCTGTAAGGATAGCCGCTGGTTGTAGTTCAAATGTAGATCAGAATTAAAGAAAAAGAAACCTCATGAAGCCACCGCACTACGACCCATATCACCAATTTGAAACATTTGAATTTGTTTTCCATTCTGCACCTATTTCTCTCTTTCAAAATCTCCCAAACCGCAAAGCAAACAATCAGCCCTACCACAACAGCCCATTGATTCCTAGCCGATGCCACTAAAAACCAACCAGAAAAAAGCTCCTTAATACTCTCATTCCCCTTGAAAGGCAACCCTAGGATTCTGTTAAAGAAGAACCACACTTTCTAAGCTAAACAACTACACACCAACATTTTTTTTCTTCTTTCCTATGTAGATAAGTTTCGGAAATAGATAAAACCAACCTCTCTCAATAGTAGTTGTTTTTTAAGAGCTTTTATTGAGTAATGTCAATCTTCAAAATCAATATTCTTTTGATAATTATTCCATTTTCTTAGGAACCAAGACATGCTAGGAATTCAATTATCTTCTTTAAAGGCATTAATAAATCAATTAATTATATTATAACTTTAATTAAACATAATACAATCTAATTAAATTATAAAATCAGTTTTTTTAATTAAAATTTCCACTATGAAGCTAATATTAAAAATTAATTAATAATACAAGTTAGTAATTTCTTTAGTTTTAATGTTTATTTTCAATAAATTGTAACCACAAAATAATTAAAATGAAAAAGTAATACAAATTAAAATTACAATTAAGTACAGAAAAACTAAATATAAAAATAAAAATGAATAATTATAATAAAAGTAATAAAATTTGTTTCTCTTAATAAGTGTTACAGCTAATAATTTTAAATTAAGTAGAATTTCAAAATATTATTAATAAAATGTAAAAATAAATAAATTAATGAAGCTGGCCATCACTGTGACCCGAAGTTTTCAAATTGAAGCAAAAGAAGTCTTCATGACATTTTCAATTGGATAAGGTTGTTTCAGACTTTCAGTTTCTAACCCATGCATTATTATTTTTTGAGTTAATGTCTAGTCGATCAAAATTTAATTCAATTTGCACCCCCCTAGTTGGATTATTTTTAGATTTTATTAATTTTTAAGATAAGTTATTTAAATTTGTATAAGATTTCTCCCCACCTTTATTTTAATGATGAACCAAAAACCCTTTTATTAAACACGTTTTAATTAAGTAAAATATTATATCATCACACCCAAACTTAAATTTGTATGGTATAGGAGCTTTGCTAATCAAACTTAAAGCAGATGAAGCCCAATGCCATTTCTAATTCCGTCATGCTAATCCAAGTTCCACCCAAGCATTATTTTTGGATTATGTTCCGCTAATATCCAATTTGCATCTCTGACCAGGACCTATGCAATGCACCAGCCAGTGCCAAACTGCCAAAGAAGGCTATTATTGGTTAGATTTTATTTAGTTTTAGGAAAAATCACTAACCTCCACTATAATTTCTAATTAACAACTGCTTTCACCTATCCTAAACTTGGCCCCTCTAAAACACTCCCCTCAACTATGCAAAATTTATATAAACCAACCCCTTTCAATTGTTTGAGTAGTTAGGCATAATTATAATAATAAAGCATGGAATTAATAAGGGTAAAGTGCTGAAACCTCTCTTGAAATTTTTGACCATTGCTGAAAATTTCAACAAAGTTTGGTAATTGCAATTACCTCCCCTGATTTTTTTGACACAGTTGCAAATAGAATACCTTGTTAGAATCCTCTAGCAAAAGGAACAAAAATGTCCAAAATACTCATATAGTTATTTTTGGCCAAAATGTTTATCTTCCAAACTTTTTCTTCATATCAATGACTATCCCCAGCCTCTCCAATCTCTTTTCAAATATTGATTTACTTTCCAAATTTTCTCTTCATATCAATCACTCAAAGGTAAAATTATAATTTTAAACTCTATTTTTTTTGTTGCTTATAAAGTATGTATTGTTTCTTTTGTCTATAGAAATCAGTCTCGATAGTAAATACAAGGGTATTTTGGACATTTTCATGCCTCATATTAAAAGATTTTTACGGAAGGGGTTTCTTTGCAACTATGTGAAAAAATTTAGGGGAGGTGATTGTAATTACCAATCTTTAAGGGAATTTTCAACAATGGTCAGGAATTTCAGGGGAAGTTTCAACAATTTATCCTGTTAATAAAAGGGTTAATTACGTATATATACCATGTACATTTAAGAAACTACTTATATACCCTGAACTTTCAAAAATAGCTTTATGCATACCTTATTGGCCTTTTAAACGTGAACTCTACCTGATAAAATTTAAAGGACCAAATTGTTCTTAAATGTTGATTGAAGTTTCGAAACATGCCATTTTCCTCTCTTTTTTTATTTTTTTTTCTTTTTTCCCTCTCTTTTCTCTCTCTTCTTTTTCTCCTTCTCAGCTCTGCAATATGGGGCCATTGCCATGCATTTGTCTACAGTTGCTTCAGAAATCTGAGGCCACGGTAGGCAAAAGTTGTTTACAGGGGGTTGTTTGGAGATCATCCCCAAGGACCGATCCAACTCTGAGCATTCAACTAATATAGTAAATAACATCCAATAAAGTAACAAAATTGGAACTTTGATCAATGGGTATATCTATAATCTTATGGTTGGGGAAAATTGGAAGTTTCTATTATAATGTTTAAATGAAACCCACATCTTTACATCAAAGTAACAAAAGGGGTCAATATGTACATTTTTCCTGAAATGTGGAGGGAGGATTTTGGAGAGATCAAAGTTAAGGGAGGTTAAAGCAGTTATCAAAAATTATTGGAGAGGTTTCAGAAATTTACCCCATTATTATTAGTTTTTATTAATTTTATATTTTTAACAAATTTTATTAATAAAATTAATTTATTATGAACTTGTATTACTTTTATTAAAATATATAATTTTTATTAGTTTATTAATTTATGATTTTTTTAACTTTATTATTTTTTATTGTTTTATAATTACATGTAATTTTTATATTAGTTACATTATTCAATCATTTATTTATTAATTTATTTATATATCTAAAATAGTTATTGAGCTATTAACAAATAATTTATTAATCTTTATTAATTGTAAAAAAATTAAGTTAATAAACATGAAGTATGATTAATTAAAGATAATTATTTTGTTTTAGTGGAACTCAAAGATGGTACAGGTAACCAAAATAAAATCGGTAATCTATATAAATATAGTAAGCTGAAACGTGTACGTAAGAAGGCCTAAGGATGAGGGAAATGGAATCTAACAGTATTTTTTGCCTCTTTTTTACAGAAATTATAAGAATGCCACTCTCTACCAACTCTCTCTCTTTTGTTTTTTCTTTCTTTCAAATTATAAGAATTCCACTCTCTCCTACTAACTCTCTCTCTCTCTCTCTCTCTCTTTCTCTCTCTTACAAATTACAAGAATGCCATTTCTCTCTCTCTCTCCTTATAAATTACAAGAATGCCACTCTCTCTCCAATTGAGGGAGACCTTAGCTCGGCATCTTAGCTGCTAGGGGACCTGCAATCAAAGGTAGCCGAGTTCGAATTTCTGAGCTTAAGCTCAAGCCTCTAATTCGAATTGAGCTCGAGCTAGACGACACCTTGACTACTGAGGGAGACCTCGACTTGGCACCTTATCAACTAAGGGAGACCTTAGCTCGACACCTCACCTGTCAGGGAAACCTCAGCTCGACACTTCAGCAGTTGAGGGAGACCTCGATTTGGCACCTCGGCAATTGAGGGAGACATCGGCTTGGCACCTTGACTGCTTGAGAGACCTGCAATCAAAGGTAGCCGACCTCGAACTTCCAAGCTTTTGACTCGAGCCAAACTCAAGCTTTAACCTCATAGTTTATGAGCGAGCCCCCTCCGCTAATAGTAAATTTAAAACGAACCAGCATCATACATTGGGTTCATCGAAAATCAGTCCTAAAATACCTGCAAGTCATCTTCTTCGCCCATGATGAAAAAATCGGGTTATGGGCAACCCGTTTTCCCAAGCGCTCAAAGAACGAATATTTGGATCGGTATTCATGGCCCATAGTTTGTTGGAATATGAGTATATGACCTCAAGAAAAACTGTCTCATTGAATAAAGCCACAACCTCCAACAAACAGGCACTGATTCTGAGAATGTTAGAAATGAATAGTTTGTTTGAACATTGGCTGGGAGTTAAGAGGGGAAAAGATATAAAAAAATAAATAAATAAAGCAATATGAATTCATTTAAAAGTTAGTTTCCATCAATTCTTTTAAATCTTAAACAAAGCTGATTCTGAATTATTTCTGGGAGGCTGTCTAATTATAAGAAAACAGAAAGCTAGCTCATATTCATGTTGACTTGCTGCAATTTGCAGCAATAACCAGAGCCTGAGGAATGCCACTGTTTGAATTTCCAAAATGGGTCAAAGATAGCCCAAAATCCATAAAAGGACAATAGTTCCTGACTACGATTGGTGGGCGTTGTTAACATGGTTTTTGGTCTTTTTCTAAAGTTTTCAAATTTCAAAGTTTCCAAACATAGCGGAGAAATGGGTCACCACCATCCTAGTGTAGCTGTTTTTCTGGTATGGATGTGAAGAACCCACTAACTACCTGCCAGCTTATTTAAGGCTTTGAATCACAATCAAGCTTGTATTCCAGTATGAAAATTCCTCACAAAAAATTAGAGGCCTAAACTAGTAGAGATGAGATCGAGATTTGCACTCAATAACTCATAGTAGGACTCAGCTCAGTTCAGCTCATTCAAGTCAATACTTTGATATTAGGCCAAATGTGTGGATTAGAAATTAAGGTTCCGTTTGGTTCGTGGGAATAGGGGTCTGGAATCAGAATTGGAATGGGCTATTCCAATTCCAACTGTTTGGTTGAGTGGAATTGGAATCCCATTCCCATTCCTATTGGAATGCCGGCATTACCCCATTTGAGGGATCCTGCCCTTCTCTTGTGAATGAAATCCCAGTCTTGTGGATTTCAATTCCTATTCTCATTCCTATCTGAATTAAACAGACTATGGGAATAGACAATTCCGATTCCAATTCTAAAGGATTTCAATTTCGATTCCTATTCCAACCCTGAACCAAACAGATCCTAACATACAGCCCCAAATGCAAGGCCTACAGTATTATTTGAATATGGTAAAGAAATTAAAGTAACCATGTTTAGCATTATGCAACTTACTATCTCTAAAAAGATAGTATTTACTATACTTGTACTTTTGATCCTAACCAAGAGTAAAGAAAATCTTTACTCCAAGTTAAACTTTATCATCCATGTTTGCCTAACTTCCAATTAGGCTTCTTTAATAAGAGTCCAGAGCAAATGTTATATATATTTTTACAAATTAATGCAAGCAAAAAGCCAATATTATTTTATTATCTATTAATGTGTAAGGCATAAAAGCATATGCAATTATTATATCCTTTTTTCTACATTTTTGTAAACAATAAATATGTTATTATATGATGTAAATTAAAATATCAATTAATTGTTTATAAAATATATAATATTAACTTAAAATATATTAAATCTATTAAAATTATGAAAATGCACATTATATAAAAATTCATAAATTTTAATTACTAAAGTAATTATTCCATTATGAATATTTTATTTTATAAAATTTCAAAGTTACAAATTATTTTTATATAAAATGCAGATTAATGGATTTTATAGATTCAGTTTATATTATATTTTCAAATACTTTGTAAACAATATTTTTATTTTTGTAAATAATAATTACACTTTATTAATACAAATTAAAATATTAATTAATAATCTATAAAAATTTAAGATATATATACCATAAGAAAATTTATAAAATTTAAGTATTAAAATAATTATTGTATTATGAATCTTTTATTTGTATAAATTTTTGAAATTAAAATTCATTTTTGATATATATATATATATATGTGTGTGTGTGTGTGTGTGGATTTTATAAATTATTTATTGATTTATAAAATACTAATTTTGTTCTTTTTAATTTATAGTTGAAGTTCTTGAAAATAAGTGTATATTATTTTTATTTGCATGTAAACATTAAGTTTAATAAAAATTATTTTATAAAATATTAACATGAATTAACAAATGGCTTTGTGATTAATGTGCATTTACACCTGGGCAATGGGCAATCACCAACTTGGGTTCGAGTCACACTCCTCCCTTTTTTAATTGTGAGAAACTGGCCAGTACACTTTTGTATCGCGTATCGGCCGATACTATGCAATATACATCCTTAGGCCTATGAGCCTTGGTATTAGGGGTGTTCACGGGTCGGGTTGGGTCTGTTTCATGGGATTTTCCCAACCGACCCGACCTAATCGGGTTACCAGAGGTGGGAACCGAAACCGACCCATTGATAGGCCAAATCGACTTGGTCGGTTTGAGTTGGGTTGGGTCGGTTTCGGTTTTGCTCCTGTACAAAGCCGAATAAATTTTGAATTAGTTGAGGACTTGAGTTGAGGAGGGCGGACCAACCTAGTTAAGTTAGAGAATAGAAGATTTTAAGAGAAGACAAAAATGAAATTAGAAGACTAGTAGGAAACTAGGAATTCTAATTGTAATTGCCTAATGGGCCTTCTAGTTCTAGTAGGAATTCTAATTGTAATTGCCTAATGGGCCTTCTAGTTCTAGTAGGAATTCTAATTGTAATTGCCTAATCTAGGTAAAAAACTAAAAAATGACACCGAATTAATTGAATTCTAATTGTAATTGCCTAATCTAGGTAAAAAACTAAAAAATGACACCTAATTAATTGAATTCTAATTGTAATTGCCTAATGGGCCTTCTATTTCTAGTAGAAGTCTAGAAGACTAGTAGGAATTAGGAAACTACTCAAACTTGGAAGTAGGAACTACCAAACTAGTAGAAGAAAGACTAGTTCGGTTCGGGTCGGGTCGATTTCGGTTTTCACTCGGTTTCGGTTTTCTTATGTGAAAACCGAAACCGACCCGAGATATCGGTTTTTGTCTGTGCCCAACTCGAAACCGACCAGTATGAATGAAAACCCGGCCAACTCGGGTTGGGTCGGTCCAGGTTGATCGGTTTGATCGGGTTGGGCATTCTTATGAACAGCCCTACTTGGTATTGGTAGCTTGTGCTAGAAATACTACATCTACCAATTTGTGACTAGATTCCCGAAGGTTAATGAGAGACTATATATGGTCGAATAGTGAGGGAGAGATATGTGTATGAACATCAACTTCAAGCTGGAATCTAATTGCCTCATCATCTACTAATCCTCAAGGTTCTGAACTACTATGGCATCACAATCAATCAGCTGGATTCAAACGCCATTAGGATCATGGTGAGAGTTATTTTTGTAGCCCTCCAGCAAGGTATTGAATAGAATCTCAATCTTTATAGGTGTCTACTCTATCTTATGACCTACACATGAGGAAAAGGATGGTGGTATTTCATGGCCTGATCTTGGAAGAAGATTTTGGACAAATCCCAAATCTTCCATAATACCGATAGAAGAACCATTATTATTTTTTTTTTGTCTTGTGTTAAGGGATGTTCCTTATGGATGGAATGGGGGAAGCATGATATCTGCTTTAAGAAGGTTGCTTTGATACTCAACAATGTGTAGAAGAACCTACTTAGTTGAGTTCAATTATCTAGGGAAGGGTTCCATCAACCAATTCCATATTAAGGGAGATTTAGTTAAGGTTAGGCTTAGTCTAGCTAGCCTCGATAGATCCACATCCTTGATAAGATTTTGTTTTTCACAAAATGATTGGTACTAACTTTGGCTTGTTTACTTGTATGTATTGATCCATCTAATAGAAAAAAACTAGCAACCGCAACCAAGAAGATGGTTGAGGATGAAGTGGCAACAAAAGGGGCTGAAGCCAAAGCCACATAAAAGAAAAGAGCAGTGGCAAAGGGAAAGGGCCAAGGAGAAAGTTGTTGTAGGAGAAAGGGCCTTTGGAGATGTTATTGTGAGTTTGTGACCAAGGTTCAAAGTATTGATATGATACGTCCCATATCAAGCATATTGTATTGTATCTTTTGATCATGATACACCTATTTATAGGTGTTTTGGGACCCTGGTTTATTTCAGTAAAACAACCATTGAAAAGTATCTTTAAAAATCATATTTTGAAAAAAAAACTAAAAAGAAACCCATTAAGCGTGTAT
Source organism: Nelumbo nucifera (assembly GCF_000365185.1). Next base: position 1,607,874 of record NW_010729156.1, on the reverse strand, counting down.
TTTTTAAGTACCAATACGGGGCGTATCGATACTTTGAACCATGTTTGTGACTAAGAGGGCCCTTGAAGATGTTGTGGGAGAAAGGGCCTAGGAATAATAAGGAGTTAGCAGAAAGGGGAGGGGTTGTTAGTGCACACACCAAAATGCACCCCATGACAACAGCCCCTTACTCCTCTCTCAGGTTCAATCGAGGACCACCCCAACTCAAGTGATCATAATCATCAACCCATCTTCAATTGGCTACATTATCATCTTCAGTGGTTAGTGAAGGAGATTGAAAACATCTACAACAAGAAGGTCATTCAAGTTCTGGGCAAGGTAAGAAGTGTAATATCTTGCACCCTAACTTTTATTTTATTCCACAATATATGGCGACATAAGTAATTAGATTCTTATTTGGTTCCAAGGTGATGTCCTTCAGTCCCCCATAGTCTCTTCGAAGATATGAGAGAACATCAGGACAACCAGTAAATAGGAGTTTTTTATTGTTTCTAAACAAGCGTCTATTAGTAGAATTAATCTAATTAAAAGGTCTATGGGATTTATTAGGAAGGAAATGCCTATTACTTATCTTAGTCTTCCTGTTAATGTTGGTATGCCTAAAAGCATTCACTTCAGGAGCTTTATTGTGAATTGCAGCTCATGTAGCAGGTTGGAAAGGAAAACTATTGATCATTGATAGCAAATTGGTTCTTCACATGCCCCTCAAGTTGAATGGGAGAAACAACATCCAACTTATCACAAAGATTGGAGGATCGACCAACTGACAAACTCTTAGTTATGATGTTGACAATCTGAGCTTTAGTAGAGAGATATATAACAATGAGTTGTCGTTTGTGCATCATATCATGAACAAAGTGAAAATCAACTTCCACATGTTTAGTTATAATTTTACACATAAGAATGGTAGCCAATTAAAGAGCCCTTACATTGTCACACCAAATAATGGGGGAAGAAGGGGATGTATGATGCATTTCATCTAGAAGGTGTTGGGTTTATATAATCTTAGTCACCATTGTAGCATTAGCCCATAGATCAATCTTTGTGCTTGAACGAGCAATAGTGGATTGTTTCTTTGCACACCAACGTATCAAATTATGCACAAGAAAAAGAGAAATGTCATTAGTAGATTGCCAATCGTCAGGACACCCAATCATCGTGGAGTATGCCTAAAGATGGAATATCGAGTAGGACCTAATATGGAGACCATACTCTATTGTCCCTTTGAGATAGCACAAAATGTGCTTTATAGAACTCCAATGAGCTGAAGTCGAAGGAAGAAGGACCAAACAAGACATCACCAGCTACCTTGGAGAGATGAGAATGAGGATCCAAGGGTGTACTCTTGGGCTTAGCTTTAGCCAACTCAACCTTCTATAACAGGTCACCTATGTATTGCTTTTGAGAAAGAAATAGAGAGTTCGAGGAGCGGGTGACCTGAATACCAAGGAAGAAATGAAGATCATCAAGTACTGTGGGTTGGTTGTCGATGACAATATTGTCATCTACATAGAGTGTCACATCCTTAGAGTGAAAGAGAAACAATGAAGGATCTATAGAACCCTTGAGTACCTACTGTCTCATATAAATGTCATAAAAAAAAAAAAAGAAAAAAATCCATTTAACAAGGTGTTCTGGACGTCCAATTGCTTAATGATCCAATTCTTTGATACTATAGTAGAAATGGTTCGAAAAAGTAATAGGGTTAACCACTGGACAGACTAAAACCCTGGGCCACAAAACGGGCCTTGACCTAAGCCAATGAACCATTTGAAGTACACTACAATTTGAAAATCCATTTGCACCCAACTATATTTACAGATAGTGGGGGAGGTACTATCGTCCACGTGGCATTCTTTAATAAGGCATCATACTCATCACACTGCAGTGTACAATTTTGGAGACACATACTAGGAGGAGAGGCTTAGTATCTATAGTTGCAACAAGTAAAGCACATGACAAGGGGTAACAGGTATGACGAGGCTGAGGTGGGCCAAGTGCAACAATAGGTGCTCATTGTAGAATATCCTCAAGGGGAAGAACCTTTCGAGGGGTAGAATTAGTGTGAGTGTCCAATGCTGAATTGTGAGGGGACTAAACGGATGATGGTGGGCCCATCTGTGATGTGGTGTGTAATGGTGTAGATTGAGATTGGGCTGGATTGATCATTTAGCTCAATAAAGGCTAGACCAAGGTTTACAGGCATTGTAGACTACAGTGAGGAAGCATGTTGTTCATTACAAATGGTGGGCCTAGGAGGAGTGGGCCCAGTAGTGGATGTTGAACCTGATAGAGGAGCACCAATAGGTTGAACCATAGAAGCTAGTAGTTAAAAAAATAGTGGTGCCAACTGAATCCTTGGGAGAAGAAATAATAATCATGGCTAATGATTTTGCAAGTGCAAATCACGTCTCATCTGACATGACTAGCCTTTATTTTGCAACCGTCTTGTAGAAGGTAAGGAATACAGTGACACGGATATCCTTGTGCATAGAGTTGTAGCCAATGAACACACAACAATTAGATCTATAATCAAATCAATTTTCATTGTAAGGCCATGATAGAGAGTAGTAGGCACAACCAAACATGGGGAACATGGCATAGTCAGGAGGACGTCCAAACAATTTTTCAAAAGGGGAGAAACCACCAAGAATCGGGGATAGAAAATGGTTAATTAATTAGCACAACTCACTACCATGACTAAGAAGAGACAATGCCATTTTGTTGATGGGTATGTGAGCTTAAAGTTCTAAAGTTCTATGTGAAATGGAACATTCATTAAGTGAACTGCCCGTTGTTTATTCTGATGGATGGTGACTTCATTTAATTGGCCATGAAGTGATCTGCTGGTATTTTTCCGACATTCACATTGACCATTGGATGCGATTTCTTTCGATAGAGAATCATCGACGATGCCATCGATCTCATGGGTTCTGAATATGTGTAAAACTGGCCTTCCAAGCGACATAGTTGTCTCTAAGTTTGATGGGGAAAAGGTGGGTTATATATTAGAAAATTGATGATAGAGGAGAGGGTGGTGAAGGCATTGGAGGTTGTAGAAGAAGAATGAGAAATTGATAGAGAAGAGATAGAGTGAAGGAAGAAGAAGAAGAAGCTATGTATGAGAGGAAGATCAACTGATCGAGTCCGGATCTCCTGTCCACGTCTACCCACAATACACTATCCCCCTTGAATTGGGAACATCTCCCTCTGCATAATACTATGCAGAGAATGAAATATTCTCCATGTGTGGCTGCAGCAGGGTTCTCGTGGGCAGGAGGTCCGGACTCCAACTGATCGATCATATCATTAGAGTCTAGGTCTATTTATAATTATATAGGTTAGACTTCTAGTAGGATACAAACATCAGTCTTGTAGATGGATTCGGATTACCCTCCTATCCTAATACATTTCAAGATAGGACTCTCGATAGACTCCTTATCCTCAATACAACTGAAGATGCCATTTGAGCATGGAGGCGCCACTGCATATTTCGCCAATATTCAGTTATCCTTTACCAACTTAGATTGGTAAGAACAACTAAAAGCATTATATTGATCTCTCTCCATTAATTGATTGAGTAAGCTTCCTTAGAGTGAGTAATTACTATTGGATAGAACTTCTTCGTTGGTCCAGAATTGCATATGTTTACATAGACAAATAATGAATCTCTTTTGTTTTCATTTTGTATAAGAGCAATGCCACACATTTACTTAGAGGAAGAGATGGTAGAGAGAGCAAACAGTGCAATTCCTGATTATTTATTTATTTGCCAAAAGAAAACAGCTCCACTTAGATTGATGAAGAAACAGTACAAGGAGCAGAGAGGCTTCCCTAATTACATGCAATCACTAACAAAAGGGAAGAGATTATTCAACTTTATTAGCAGTCGTAGACACAAAGACAGGTATGGGAACCAAATCCACTAGTACTGCAAGCACCAACGCCATTCTTGTACTGTTGAGAGCACCACTGGTTGCATATGCCAAGTTCACAACCATAACTGTTCCAAGCAACTTGGCATTTCTTTACAGCATCCGAACCGGGCACGATTGAAGCAACTACATCAACCATCACTTATTCCATAAGCAAATGAATATCAGAAAAAAAAAAAAAAAAGTAGAGGGGGAGGGGGAATCAGACCAAGTCTATCTATTGGACCAGTATTCCTATTGTGATCAAACATGTATAGTAGAGGAGGCAGCCTCCATAAATTCAAGGAATATAGAGCCACAAACAATAAAACACAAATTTATATATCTATACTTAAAACGAAAGAGAGAATAACAATATTGGACTGTTGAAGGTTGCACCATCTGATGTTGATATAAAACGATGTAATCATGTATTATAGAAATTGATGGGTAAACAGAGAAACAAATGAAAATGTAGAAAGAAAGTTTAAGAAACCTGAAAAGATTAGGAGGACAAAGAAGAAACTGCAGAAAAGCTTAGCCATCTTTATATCAACTTAGACAAATTTGCAGAGCGTGTTCTATTGTGCAAGAAATGTATGTATCTTCTGGAATGGTAATGAGTTACAAGGGGTATTTATAGAGTTGTGAGTCTGTAGATTTATTCATAAGTAGAATTCCAAGGTGCATGAATCATCCAAAAAAAAAAAAGTATTGTGGAAGGAATCAACTTTTGAAGTATCAAATGGGTCGAGAATATCTTACTAAGAAGATTGGAACTTAGGTAAACATGGACGACAAATCTTTTCAAAAAAAATTTAGCCTACAAGACATAAAATTAGGACAACTCAAAACTTATATTACACTATTTGACTTAATCATGTCCACGTACCCAAGTAATTAGTGGATCCACCAGTTCTCTGTCGTATTAAACTAAGTTACTTCTAATAACAAAGCAAGTAAAGTTTTTCTTTATTCTTGGTTAGGATCAAGAGTACAATTTATTTACCATCTTCAAATAATTACTGTGGGTCTTGACTCAAGTTTCCATAGACCAAGCTGAGCAAATCTCGACTCATGTCTACTAATTTTGTCTCCTACATATAGGTGTCGAATTTGCATATGTCTGGAAAACAAGCTTGATTGGGATTCAAGGCCTAAGTAAGCTGTATAGTAGTTAAAGAGTTTTTCATTGTGTGTAGTACATGTGAAGTCCACCAAAGTACAAGCTGGGTTAGAATTAGACAATCTATACTGGAAAAACAGCTACACAAGGATGGTAACCCATTTCTCTGCTACTTATGTAGCTGTGATATGATCAGTAGCAACAGCAATGTTACTTTGAGTTTTGAAAACTTTGAAAAAGGCCAAACCATGTTAACAAGGCCTACCAATCGTACTGGAGGAACTGTTGTCCTTTATGTATTTTAATTTGGACTATATCCATTTTGGAAATCCAAACAGTGGCATTTCTCTGGTTTAGTCTATTGCTGCAAATTGCAAGTCAACATTAATATGAGCTAGTTCTCTGTTTTCTTATAATTAATCTATTCATGAATATACATTAGGGGTAGTTTGGTAGCAACGTGTTAAGTAACTGTGGGTGCTAACCAAGAGGGAGTATTAATTATGCTTAACTGCTCAACCAGCCAGAAATTCAAGAATTAGATTGTTTAGGATTGGTGAATTCATATTCCTTTATTTTTTTTTTCTTTCTCTTTTCCCCTAAAATTTCCAGCCAATGTTCAAGCAAACTGTTCATAATCTCTAGCTAACATTCTCAGAATCAGTGCCCGTTTGGGAGGACCGAACTATGAATACAGAGAGTACCTTAAAATATGATAATCATGCAGGGATTCACAGAAGACAATAAGACGATTTGGGTCAGTGACCACCATTACTAGATGGACGAAAGTTACCTCTATAACCGTTTCGCTCATACAGACGATGCCTTTTTTAAAAAGGTTAATTCACAATAGGTAGACTGGTGAGTCTGAAGGCTATGGATTTGTTGAATTCTTTTCACATGCAGTGCAGTTGAAAAAAGTGTTGCAAATTAAAATGGCCAAGGTTCAAAATATCTATACAAGTGGATATGTCTGTGGAAGTTTGCCTTGAAATGTGATACAGTAGGGCCCTGTTTGTTTTTCGGTAAGTTATTTATTCAGGTAAATGCAATTATTTGGGTAAGTTTTTTCTGGAAAACATTTACCCAGGTAAATGCATTTACCCTTGTTCTTTTATTTCTCAGGTAAATAAGGCAATGACCATTTTAGCCCTAGAAATCTATTATTAAAAGGGGCATTTTTGTCCCATTCAAGTATTGGCAATTTTTCCCCTATGTGTAAAAGTTATTTACCCACTTACAAAATAGGTGATACCCAAGAAAATAAATTTTTCCTGATCCTCACATAAAACTAAAAAAAAATATGAAATTTTTTATCAATAAAAACCAAAATTTCATTGACCAAGTTCTCCCCTCTCCAAATCCAAAAAAGGAAAGCACCCTAAGTAGCAAATCAGACGGACCCCAATATGATACATACATATTGGCCAATATGTATCAGAGGGGCCCTTATATATCGGTTGATACGTTCAAATACATTCCAATATTTTGATCTAACACAGAACATCCTCTGCCCAAATTGGGCATCAATTAGCATGGGGTGAGAGGCCATAACACAACAATATCTCTTGGAGATTGTGGCTTTCTTCAGTGAGACGGTTCATTTTTCTTGAGGTACTGTTGGTAATTAATCCAACAGACAATGGGGGACAGACTCACAATGAATGTTGCAAAATATGGTGCTTAATTAATTATCTAGTTATCCCAAATATGGTGGCCACCAGTAGCAAATTATAGCTAAATTGCATGATCATGTTGTGGTCATGAAACCCTAAAAGCTGTATGATATAGCTCTGTACCTATAGCTCTTTGCAGTTTGCAGGGTTGTGGTGGAAACATCGTGAAAAGTTTGTGAAAACAGTTTACCCTTAATACGTTACAAGATGACGTAGAGGGCTTTTTATAATTTCAATGAACCCATGTATTGTCCGAGTTCGTTATAATTACCCACCATTAATTTATGAGTTCCAGTAAAACTTAAGTATTATCATTAATAAATTATATTTAATATTTCATGATTTCGTTTTATTACAATTAATAAGAATTATAAATTGTTTGTTATTAACTTAATAACTATTTCTGATAAATAAATGACTTAATAATTAATGTAATTAATAAAAATTACATCTAATTAATTATAAAATATATTACAAGTAATGAAATTAACAAACATTAATAAATTAATAAACTAATAAAGTTGCATTTGTCAATAAAGTTAATTCAAATTAATTTTATTAATAAAAAATCTTTAGAATAAAAATAGTAAAAACTAATAAGAAAGAGTAAATTGATGAAACCTTGCCTATAGTAATTGACCATTTCTTTAACCTCCCATGAACTTTAATTGATTCCTCCAAGAAGCTCCCTCCACATTTCAGATAAATTGTAAAAACCAACCCCTTCCATGACTTTGACATAGGGATGTTAAAGAAAAAGATTATCTCATGCATATAAACATGAGAAATTTTCAATTTCGACCAAGGATCACGACGGTTTAATTAAATGATAATTGATAATTCTTGATTAAATGCTATAACTAAGGCAGTAGTTTATTAAAATGACAAATGAATCCATCAACGGAACTAAGGTGATGGACAGAAAGAAAACCTTAATTTGTCCAAAAAACTCTATCATGGTGGTTTTGACTGTGGGCTTATATCTACAACGGTTCTTTGATAAGCCATTGTTTTGGTCTCATTGCCTAAGCCAACAGTTTCATTATAATTGCCGGCTTTTGAATGGTTGGACCGGGGTCCTATGGTGGCTGTCTTTGTCTTCTAGGCCGGCATCTGTGAGCTAGGCCAATACAACCAATACTCGTGGCCATTAAACCGCCAACTCAGGTATATGCCAGTGGTTTAAAAGGCAAAGCCGGTAATTATGTGACTTCTAGCAATAGGCCATTTTTTCTCGTAGTGAAAGAGGGGGTGGAACTCTCTGTTTAAAATTAGAATTCAATTACGGTGCATTCACTAATATTGGTTGCAGTGCTACACGTTAAATCTAGATCTCGATCAATCAATCACCTTAAATTCTACTCTTCATTTGTTCAGGTTTAACATCTGAACAATGTTTTCTTTTGGTATGGTGTACTCGATGCACCATATATATTATTAGTAGAAATTTATCAAAACTAATTAAGGTTAATCAAATGTTCAAAAAAACTTGTAATGATATCAATATATATATATATATATATATACTAGCAGGGACCTGTGCAGTGCACGGGAAAATCTGAAAGATTTAATAATTTTATTTTTTATTTAATATTGATTTATAAAAATAACCATTGTTAATTGAATATGAATAAATATTTTTTAATAAATTTAGTTTTTTTAATAATTTGTAGTAACTGTAATAATGTTTATTCTTTTTATTATTTTTAAATGAAATTTTAATTTACTTTAAATAAATAAAAATAATTATAAACGCTAACATTTTTATTAATTCCACTAATAATTAACAATTATATAGGAATAACAACGGGGTGGGTTCAGGGCAGGGCACCCCACCCCTTTCACTGCCCTATAGTCAAGACACTCTACCCCTTCCCCGCCCCGTCCCTAGTGTCACGCGGGTTTAGGGCAAGGTAACCACTCCTCAATGTTGGGTGAGTTCAAGGGCAAGGCACCCCACTCCTCATCAAGACATCAAGGATGAAGAATCATCAAATTGCCCTTCTCGTCCCCAGTATTGGACATGTTCAAGTAGAGGTGTAAATTGGGTCATACTAGGTTGACACGACACGACCCACATGTGGCCCACACAAAGTGCGAGTCATGCCGAGTTGGCCCATGAGGCATCCCAGGTCATACCTCCCTCCTCTAGGATAATTTGGAGGGTCGATTTGGCATAGCCCAAGGCCCGAGCCTGCACGGGCATGTGTTGTGCCGTGGGTCGGGCTAGTCCATGGGCCAGGCTGTGCCGCACACTAAGCCAAGCTCAAGGTAAGGCACCCACTCCCCATCCAAGGTTTTTAAAATAAGACCAGATAGGGAACCGCTCTAGGGTCGAACGGTCCAATTGTTCAGTTCAATGACCCACTTTGACAAAAAAAAAATAAAAAAATAAGAAAAACAAAAAAAGGCCAAAAATTGTTGTTTGGGTTGACGATTCAACCGCCTAGGTCAACAATTCGCTAACCAAATAAACGGTTTTTGGACAAAAAGCGGTTTTGAGGTGAAACGGTGTCCGATTCCCAATTTTTCCGATCTAACCATCTGGTTTGATCTAATTTTGAAAACACTATCCCCATCAACCCAATATTCAATTTGATGATAGAAATGATCAAAAGGATATAATGAGTATTAACCACATGGTAGATTTCTAAAAGTACACTAAATTGTTCTTAATATTCAAAAACATAATTTTATGAAAATTTTAGAAAATTTATTGTACTTGTGTAATTTTGAAAATTTATTCAAATTTATTTAAATTTCTATTAAATAATTTATTTTCCTTTTAAATGATTTACTTACATAATTATACTAATTTATCTTATAATTTCTGATATAAACTAACCAATAATTTCCTTTTTCAATATTATACTAATTTATCTTAATTATTTGTTCAAATTATAGTTCTCCATTTCCCATAGCCATTTATCTTTAATAATTTTCAATACTTTGTAATGAAAATTACATAATTTTTCAATGGTTTTCCAAAATTTATCAAATGTAATAAATTTTCCTAAAATTTCCAAAATATTCTAATAATTTTCAAACCCCAGGACTTCAAACCCCAAACCCAAGACGGCACGGGCCATCGTGCCAGGTCTGGCACGGCCCATGGGTTGTCATGCCAGGCCGGGCCAGGGCAGTCCAAAATTGTGTTGGGTGGGGCCAGGCTGTGGGCGGCCTGACCCGATTTACACCTCTACTTTCCTATTGGTTTAAATGAGATACCTTAGGAGAGAGATTATAGGAATATTTTTACGTAGTCGGGTGGCATGGCTTAATGGGAGTGGTGGGAAGGGGAGAGGAGAGAAAGTCAAAGAGAATGTAGGGTGGGGATAATGGAGCAAGGTGAGGCATTGTGACGGGGACCCGTGCGATGCATGGGCTTTGTTAAGCGAAAGTTAAACAATAGAAATACATAAGAGTACATAATTATTTTATATTTTAACTTTTTAATAAACAATCCGGTCATACTTAACCCGAGTTGGTCGGTTTTCTAGTATTTTAGATCGATTTTGGTTTAATAAATATATATTAATATTTTATATTTTAAATTTAATTTTTTTAATATGGGAAAGTAGAAAAATTCTCATATTTCTTAGTCTAAAATATTTTATTTCATAGATTTAATTTTTGTAATTTATTTGTTAATAATATCATTGTAGTTTATGAAATTTAAAGTTAATTTTTAAGTTTAAATCTTTTGAACAAACAAACTAAATCGAAAATAAACCCAAATTGATACAACCCGAGTTTGTGGGTTTTCACTAATGATCAATCGGTTTCAAGTGACAAACTGCGAACTTGACCAGATCGGTTTGGTTAGCGAAACAGCCTACAACTGCACTGAACCAATCATTGAGCAGTTCTAATTTCAACTAAATTTATAGTCTAATCTCTAATAAATAGCAATAGTTTAATTTCCAATAATTATTGAAAATTTATAGCAAACGTACACAATCATTGAAAATAAGTTTATAATGAAAATATAATAGATATATAATAAAAATACAATAGTTACAAAAATATAATAAATACTGAAAATATACTGAATTAGTCAATAAATAGTGTGATCTCTAATAAGTATTAACCTATAAGTTATAAAAATATATAATTACTAAAAATAAATTTATAACAAAAGTAAAATAAATACGATAAATAAAATTTCAAAAGTTAAATAATAGGTATATATCCCTATTATTATATAAAATTTCAAAAATAAATTTATATCCCTTAGTTTCTTAACTTTCTTTTTCTAAACACGACTTCCCTCTTTCGCTCTTTGTGCCTTGTGAGACTTTGATGTTTCAAATTCTTTTAACTTTCAAATTCTTTTAATTCAAATGACATCATAGAGAGTTTGCGACATTAATTAAGGAAACTCAAAGGCCAAACCACCAAAAGTCCAAAATGAGTGAAAAGTGAAAACCTCTTAAAAATGCAAATTCTAAAACCCTAATACTATTACTAAAATTTCCTCTTGGAGTTGAAGAGTAACGAGAGTTGGAGTCTTGATTCACAAATCATGAAATCACAAACTCACAAGTTCTAAGTTCTAATGTTGGCACGTTACTGTAGTTGTAGGCCTGTAGCCAAAATCACTATTGTACTGCTTAGTATCTTGAAGAGAAAAACATGTATTCAAAAGGTATATATATCATATCAGCATCCTTGTTATATTTTTCTTTATTTTATTTTATCTTTTTTCTACTATGCATGGGTTCATGAGGGACTAATTTTGAATGTAAATTTTTAGTTTTGTTAAAAGATTGATTTGGACTAATTTTTAGTTCATGATGGACTGATTTCAAATGCTTTCTAATTGATATCCTTTCATTTGTTTGTTGTCATTGCATGAAAATATGTAATTTAAAATATTATTTAATCTTTCATTAATTATATTTTATGTTTTAATTTTCTGTAGAGTACATCTAACAAGAGCAATTAAAGTTTGGCTTGGGCCCGGGCCCAATGCGGGCTGGGCTTGGATTGAATAATTCGGGCTTGACCTCGGACTCAAACTGAGCTTGGGCTTTAGGTTCAATTCTTAGGATTGGGCATGGGTTTTCAATTCTTAGGATTGGGCATGGGTTGACCTAAAACCCAGCCCACCCGACTAGAACCTCTAATCTTAATACTTGGTCTTCAATCTTCAAGAATATATTAACAATGGGTTGAAACAATGAGCAATTCAAGTTTGGCTCGGGCCCGGTCCATTAATTGATTGAAGCCATTGGATTATGAGTCCGCATTCGTACACCCGTGGGTGCACCGGATGCATGAACCTGCAAATGAGAAAACGACATGTCGATCAGACCAATGTTAACATCCGTTCGAGGGTTAATATAGTCTGATTGGTTCAATCGGATGTTTTACACGGACATGAACCGGTTCGTGTGTGGAACACAGACAAAAGGGCCTCATTTCTTTGATTTTGTTTAGCTTGGAGAGCTCCTTCCACCGAACCCTACCCTTCCTCCATCGGCGGCAACAGAGTTCCGACAGTTGATCGACGGCAACAATGAGACCTCCGGTGGCGATGTGTTTTTCTCTCTTCTTCTTCTCCTCTTTTCATCGTCTTCTCCGATGGTAGGTCCGATGGTAGGCGGCGATGCCCAGTCTTTTAACTTTTTTCTTCTTTCTTCTTCTTCTTCTTCTTCTTCTTTTTTGTTTAATATCATCTTTGGTTTTTGTTGTTCCGATGCAAGATTATTGATAAAACTCTGTAGTAAGATCTTTTTCGTTTTTGTTGTTTGCTGTTCCTGTTCTTGTCTGTAGGAAATCTCAATTTGGAAATTAAGGTTTTGCTGTTGAGATAAACCTACAAAACATTTGGATGGATGGATGCAACCAATCATTTTGAAAAATTCAACAAATTCAAAATGATTTGTTGAATCATTTTGAATCAAAATGATGAATAAGAAGAGGAGAAGAAGAATGATTGTCAGCCCCACCACTGGAGTTACTTGTCGAAGAAGAAGAATGGAGAGTAGAAGAAGAGAAGAGGAGAAGAAGAATATGCCGTCGCCGGAGGTCTTTTTGTCACCGTCGATGAACTGCCGGAGCTCTATTGCCGCTGATGGAGAAAGGATTTGGTGCATGAGTAGGGTTTGGTGGAAGGAGCTCTCAGGGAAACAGAATCGAAGAAATGAAGCCCTTTTGTCCCAGACCGGTTCATATCCACATGAACCATCCGATTGTGTCAACGGACCACGTCAATGCTCAAGCGGACGTTAATATTGATCTGATCGACGTGTCACTCTACATTGGGTTCACGCGTCCAATGCATCCACGGGTGCACAGAACGCGGACTCTTGGATTATCCGGGTTGGGACCACTTGTTCCATACCGAGGCCGGATAAAGCTTGGAACAAATATAAATTTTAGTCGTAAATTCAACCCTTTGTCACTTCCAAAAAAGCAATCTAAGTTAGATCTCAACTATGATATATTAAATTTCCTAATTAGTTTTGAGCAAGCAGCCAATTGATGACCTCGCCAAAAGAATTAGGAAATTTTCTGAAAATTAATGTTGAGCCCTACATGTCGCCATTTTTTTATTATTTTTTTTTAAAGTTCACCAACCTCCATTGTTTCTAAAAAGGGTTTAATTAAAAAACCCACTGCCAATCTATCTTTTATTTCTTTTCAACCCCAAAAATTACTCTAGATGTAAGGGCGGCCATCTTAGAAATTTATTAATCAAACAACACCAAAAGAAAGATATAATAAAATAGGGATGCCAAAAACCATAGAAAAGAGAACACTAATACCCTCAACCGAGCCCACGCATTAAAATATATAAAACAGGAATCTTCATATAATCTTCCTTCCACAGATTATTAATAATGTCTAAAGGAATATCTTGAATTGATCTAAAAACCTGGAATCTCTTTTCAATATTGCAATCTTGACCAGGAAGCCTGCACATTATTTTCTAAACATGTGCGGTTTGAGGCAAGGTTTTAAAAAGTTAAATGTCAAGGAGAGGTAGTTAGATGTCAGAGAAGCGAGGTTAATTAATCTTTAAATCTTCAAAATGTACATGCATTAGATATGTGAACATTCTTTTTAATATGATCCCATGTTTTTAATTATATATATATATATATATATATAACTTTATGCAATTTTGAATAATTTAACTAATCTTTGTACTTAGCTATTATAGTAATCCTCTTATGTTGCTGGGTTAATGTATGGTGTGCTACGATTAGTATTTTGGCTGCGTTTGGAATAGTGTAAATCAAGAATGGTATAAAAGTTTATATCGATTTGATTTTGCTGGTGTTTGTAAGAAGTGCAAATGAAGATCAATATATGGTCACCTATCATATGGTTCAGTGTAAACATCATCAGTGTAAAAGTACACCGATGACGTTTTATACCAGATCCAAACAAAGCCTTAAGGATTTTGAAGGCATTTGCTTCCCGACATGGGTGTAGAGGTGAAGGCTTCATCCCCACAAACCCCTCACTCCACCCCCACCTTCCCCAGCCAAAAATTCCTTCCAAGGGCATAAAACAAAATTTTCAATTTTTCAAAATGAATGATTTTGGTCCTCTACCACATCTTTATTGAAACAAAATAGCTTGCAAACATGAATGCATAAAAAGAGTTTGTAGAGATTATATTTTCACATTCGGTAGTAAAACTACATTGATAAATTTATTTGCTCCTCACAAAATCGGTCCTCACAGTCATTTCACAGCTCTTGCAACTATACATTGAGACTCCATGAATAAAAATATACAAGTATAAAAATGTTACCTATGTTATGGCTGCAAAAGCTGTAAGGTGGGTGTGAGGACCAATTTTGTGACTAGAAAATCTAAATTCCATTAAAACACTAAATGATATATTAGAATTATTACAATATTGAGCAAACAAAAGAAAATCAAATAAACAATAATTTTAGGGTTAAAGACATTATGCTTGATTTTTAACTGTAATTGCTTTGTTCTATTTTTTAGTCAACTATAACTAGAAAATATTTTATATTAATGTTTTAATTTTAATTTTTAAATTTAATCATTTTTATATGAGGATTACGCCTCACAAAATTAACTGAGGAGAATGCCCCTACTGCAACCTAGAAGGCGGTTGAGGTAAGGCAGATTGGCTTCACCTCACCTCTCTCTGCTGCTAAAACCATGGATTGAGACATTTGAAATATTTTAAAAATCATGTAATGATAATTGTCATAGACACATTAGAAAAGGAGATAAAAAAAAAACATTTTTAAAAGATTGTGGAGGTTGGTGAACTTCCCCTCTCATGTACCAATATCTCCTTTATTTATTTATTTATTTATTTTTTTCAGTCCTTTCTTATTTTTATTTTATAATATAATGAATCAGTTTTGGGAGGTTGTGGAAAAGGAATATCAAATTTTATTAATATATACTAGCTATTCTGACGGTCTCACCAGAACTGGCTTTTCAAGATTTTCTATATATAAATTAATTTAATTAGTATTTGTCAAAATGTATGATATATCCCCTCAGGTCCCTCTCTTCTCTTTAGACCCCTTTATCAATTTGTTACTTTTATAATTTGTAAAAATCTATTGAAATGAATCAATTTTGGGCGGTGGTAGATTGAGTAGTTCTTGTATGTAGATAGCTTAATTACTTGAAAATTTAATGGATATCAAATTATTTTATTAATACTAAATTAATGGATATCAATTTTGACTAAACTCTTGTGATTTTTTTTTTGTCTCCTCTCAACAGAAATTAAAGCATGCTTAAATGCGTAAAAAGATGTAGTTATACTTTGATGTATTTGACTTTCGTATACTTCATGCTCGTCATACTTTGACTGAAATATTGGTAATGGAAAGGAAATTGTAGTAATAATCTCAACTCCCTACACAATTTTAAGTAGTTAACCAACATTTTCTCATATATTCAGTTGCATGGTGTATACAACGTTCACGTAACGTTGGATGCAGCCTTGGCCCCTAGGTTACAATGCGCACCAGTACATATTTCAGTTGTATTGGTGTAAATGAACGAGTGTGGAAAATGAAAGATTATAAATACAAATATGTACAGTGCAAAATCTTGTATTCTGTATCACTAAACTTATATTTGTACTATACATATTTGTATTTGTATTCTTTCCAAACTGAGCCTGAGAAGCAAAATACAAAGTAAAATGAAGTGATCATCCACTTTTTAGGATTGATTGGTATGTTATATATATGTATGTGTATGCATGAGTTTAACTAAGAGTAAAAAAGAGACAACAATAGCAGTAGAATAACTAAGAGTAAAGAGATTCTAGTTGAAAATGTTTCATCCTTGGAATAAAGCTTGAAAAATGTATTTGTGCTTTATTAATTCTTTCTAAGAATCATCAATCTCTTTAAGTGCTAGTGCCCATATTTTTTTGTTCTTAGGATTGGCAACTGGGCGGGGAGGGGATGGGAAACCTCTCTCCATCCCTGTCCCCATCCCCAGCCCGGCCTCCGCTAATGAGGGAAAGGTTATCCCTATCACCGTGGGGATCTCCATTCCTTGTGATTTTTATAATGTTAATAACTATTTTGTTTTTGTTTTTTATTTTATTTAAAAAAAATAAAATAATTAAAATTTACAATCCTATTAGAAAATATTCACACATATTCAACCATATTTTTAAAAATATTAATATATAGATATATGTGTACATATATATACATATATAACCTGTGCATACATATATACATATATATGTATGGGGATCCCACAGGGCGGGGAGTGCTCTCCCCGTCCCTGCTAACGGGGATGAAAATTTCCCCATCTGCATCCCCGTGGGGGGAAAATCATCCCCACTCCCGCCCCATTTGGGTGGATCCCCACAGGGATCGGGGAAATGAGGAAAATTGTCATTCCTAGTTGTTCTTACTCTTGCATTTGAATAATTTGTTCTATATTTGCATATCTGCTTGGTAAAAACATTAATTTGTGTTGTATTTGTCTATCTCGTTATCAAATTGTTGCTCTCTATAATTTCAGTTTAACATTTAAGTTTTGAAAAGGCATTACCCGAGGGAGGAAACCTTATAGAACCCAATTTACCCCCACCATCTTTGGTTAGGCTACTTGGGCAACAAGTTATCTACCTAAGGATGATGGTCCTCAATTTATTTGAGAAAGGATTAAGGTAGGTGGAAGGTGACGTACATTTTGTATTAGGTAGAAATACAAATCATAATTACAAATGAAAGCAAAACTAAATCACATATCAATTTTACACTTGATCAAGATTTGCATAACAACCAAATGCAACCTAAATGTATTTATTAACACCACTATCATTTATAGGTTGTCATTGGTTTGGACATTTCCCTTCCTTCCCCTACCTTTTCTTTTAAACAAAATACAACCTTAAGGTCTTAAGCAAATAGCTTTAATCTTTATCTTTGACAAAATACACATCCTCCACTTCTATTTATATTTAATTGAGTAAAAACCACCATAGGAGACATGGAGGTAGGTGGAAACATGGAAAACACCTAACTCACATGAAACATTTTATAGATCTGTGTGTTACATGAATGTTCTATTTATAATTGATTTTTAAGTATTGAAAAGTATGAAAAACATTTTGGGCATAAGGGACAATATTAAATTGCCTTTTTCTTTTTGACAATTAAGGACAAAAGAAAGCAAATATGGCTAAACAAAAACAAGCCTAATCGAATCCATAGCTTGGTTTTCCTTCATGCCATGTGCGCCTATACACTATTTGGAACCCTAATTATTCGACCAAAATTTAGCGATCCTTCACTATGTTGCTACATCTCCATGGAGGAGTGATCTTTCTAAGAAGGCAATTGATGATGACTTGAGAATATTCTTCAATGCAAATGTGTTGACCTCCCAATTGAGTTAGAACATCATGAGCTATCTTTGCAGCCCGTATCTCCCTAACCATGATAGAAGATCTTCCAATACCTCTCACCTTTGTTGCTATCAACCTTCCTTTGTGATCTCTAGCAGTGATGCCTACGGAACATCAACCTTCTACTCTAAGAGAAGCAACAAAGTTTCTTTAGAATACATATTTCCAAGGGGATCCAGCTAACCTAGACACTCTTTTTGCTTTTAGGAGAAGTTTCAAGGCTGAAATTTGCTCCCTAATAATCGGATTTAACAATTCTTGCAAAGTTGATTATTTGATCTAGGTACATGTCCTCATTTTGAAAGATTTTTGCATTCCTCATTTTTCAAATATACCAAAGAAGGAAACTCAAATTACCCCTCAAAGACCTATGATGATCTTGGCCATATAATTGCTTAATTTTTCTCCACTTAGAAACTACACCTTCATCCATTTCAGGGACCAGATGGTGATCCAAAATAGTTTTCCATACTTGTTTGGAGAGTTGACATTTTAGAAAAATGTGATTAGCATCCTCTTCCTCCTCACAGATTTGGCATTATCTCTATCTCTATTCATTGGTAACAGTAAATGAGAAATTGTACTCACTTCAATCACTGAGTGCAAGAGAAATGTATTAATTTATAGCTGAAGTGTTTGAATACAAATAGGATTGAATTACATGAGTATAAGCATTGTATACATGATAAAAATTGTATGAGAGAAATTGATTAACTAGACTACTTAGAGTCCACTTCGTTCTGGGTTATGTCATTGATGAGAGGAGTTGTATTCATGCAGGTTTTCTTCACTGATGTGTCACATGTTACTCCAACAGCCCCCCTCAAGAGATACAAGTTGGAGACTACATTGAGCTTGGACTGAGAAGTACTAAATTTGCTGGGGTGGAGTGCTTTGGTGAGTACATCAGCCAATTGATCTGCAATGGGGACATACTGAACATCTAATTGTCGAGCAATGACCATGTCACAAACAAAAAAGTAATCTACTTCAACATGCTCGTTTCATGCCTTGAAGACCAGATTGTGTGCTAAATATGCTGCACCAAGATTATCACAATAACAAGTCCAGATGGGATGTGGATACGTAATTCACCAAGTAACCATTGTATCCAAATGAGTTTTGTGGAACCATTGGCAAGAGCATGGATTCTCATTCCATTCTTGATCGTGCAACTGTGATTGCTTTCTAGCACTCCATGAAACCAAATTGGAACACCCATAAAAATGCCATATCCATCCATGGAGCGTTGATCATCCACAAAGTCAACCTAATCCGCATCAAAGAACCTAGTAAGAGTAAAAGCGTTAGATGAATGAGTGTAAAACAGTCCAAAAGAGATGGTACTCTTTAGATATCAAAGAATGCACTTTAGGGCCATCCAATGCTCCGAGGTGGGAGCATGAAGATACTGACATACTTGATTAACGACATATGCAACATCAAGCCGCAGTCAGTGTTAGTTATTGTAAGGATCCAACAATACTCCTGTAAAGTGTTAGGTCATCAAGGGGAGTGCCGTTGGAACGAGAGAGCTTATCACTTGGAGGAAGAGGACTAGAAACAGGCTTGGTTCCATCCATACCAGTCTGTCTAAGGATGTCCAATATGTACCGTTCTTAAGAGATGAACAGATTGTGGTCTCGCTAAACTTCAATGCCCAAGAACAAGGATAGAGGACCCAAATCTTTTAAGACAAATAGTTCTTGGAGGTCAAAGATGAGAGTAGTAGGAAAGTGAGAGTCAATGAAGCCCGGAGGTTGGGTCATATAGATTTTCTTGCAAAGTGCCATGTGAAAATGCATACTAAATCTCAAGCTAACGAATGGGACAACCCAATTGAACTACAATAGATAAAACCATTTATTGTTGTACCTTTGACCACCTGGTTGAATGTGTTAGTATAGTTAATTCCATGTTTTTGGGTAAAGCCCTTGGCAACTAAACAGGCTTTGTACCATTCTAGAGAACCATATATATCCATTTACAGCCACAATATTAGTATTGGGTGGGAGTGGCACTAGAAACCAAGTCTGATTATGCAAGTGCATTTAACTCAATGCACATGACTGTTGATAATGGGTGCTTGGTTGCAACTATATCTCTAGAATGTCTAGTACCATCTCTTTGTCTAGTAACCATTGGATGAGTAGAGACAACTACTGGAGTGTCAGATTAAGGAGCATAAGTTGGGGATGTGTGCACCATAATCGGTATTTTGTTAAACAACACCTCAAATGGAAATTTGTTTTGAAGTCCAAAGATTGGGAGTTTATTAATGAGGTAAGTAGCTGTGTGAACCGCGTTGTCCCGAAAACGAAGGGGAAGAGAGGTTGTAGCCAACACAGAGAGGGAAGGTTCTATCAAATGTCGATGTTTACATTCAGTCTAACCATTTTGTTTAAGGGTATGTGGGTAGGCCAGGCAGTGTGCAATCCCAAAGTCAGACAAATAATTGGAAAAATTACAATATTCCCGACCCCAATCGCTTTGAAATGCTTTAATGGTGGTGGAGAACTGATTTTCAATATATATATATATATATATATATATATATATATATATATAACTTAATAAAAACATGCAAGGCATCAAATTTGGAGGCAAGTGGAAATAACCATGTAAATTTGCTAAAAATCATTAATAAATTTAATCTAATAACGAAAGCCACCATTGGACACCACCGAGGAGAGGAAAGTTGTAGTAGAACGATTAACAAAAGTAGAAAATGGTAACTAATGATTCTTTCCTGACTAACATGAAGAACAAATGGACCCAAATTGTTCTTGGAGAAAGGTGAGTGGAGGGAATGTGACATATGGCTCTAAATGCAAGATGACCAAAATGAACATGCCATTGAGGAATTGTGGTACATTCACCAATATTGGACTAGATAGAATGTGATGACGCATGCAAACTAAAGAATCTCCTTCTCTGACGTACAATCCTTGCAAGATATTATTTAAGTGAAAGGTAGAGGAAGGATACGAATTGGAAGAAGAACCAATATGCATGTCAAATTCTCAAACCTGAGTCATTACCCGCATGAACTTGATCTAGGCCATTTGTGTTTAGAGTAACATTAGCAATCAACATTTGAGAGTCAATAGAAGCATTTCACTGCCAAAGTACGATTTCGTGATTGAGCAGTAGACCATATATAGGCCATCAATTGAGAGATTGTCATATTCAATCCATGTGGTGATGGATGTCACAATGGACTCGTAATCAGGTCCAAGACCGGCTAACATAAAGAGCAGCATATCCATAAGAGAAACTGGAACAAAAACACTGGCCAAACTATCAACAATACTCCATGCTTGTTGAATATACTCATTGATTGTAAGAGAGCCTTTCTTCATAGTCTAAAGTTGAAGTCGAAATTGAGGGACCCATGATCAAGAAGGAGAGCCATAGGAACGTGCCAGGGAATTCCAAGCAATATCTGATGTAGAAAAACCAACAACTTGCGGTATTACCACTTCAATCAAGGAAGATATAATCCAACTCAAAATGAGTTGTTCATAGCGGTACCAATCATCATAAGAAGAATTAAAAAGAGGAGATGGCATCACTCGAATCAGGGCTCTTCTTAGGAGGAGTTTGAACTGATCCATTAGCTAGACCCATAAGTTTGTAGATATTAAATAATGGGTAGAACTAGGCACGCCAAGTAGTATAGTTATCACAAGTTAACTTGATGGAAAGAAAGTGAGTGACATTAGGGATGGAGTTGATAATGGAGGGGAGGCCAAAGTTAAGGGAGGAGGAGATGGCCGACAAAGTAGTAGAGTTGATAGGGGAAGAGGACACCATCGGAAATAAAAAGTTTAGATGAGGTCTTTCAGGCTCTTGATACCATGTAATAAATAGTAATTGAGAAACTGTACTCACTTCAATCACCAAGTGCAAGAGTGTTTGAATACATATAGGATTGAATTACACGAGGACAAGCATTGCATACAAGATAAACATTGTATGAGAGAGATGGGATAAATTAGATTACTTAGAGTCCACTTCATTCTTGGTTGCGATAGTGATGAGAGGAGTTGTATTCAAGGACTCCCAGAAAATAACAAAGTCATACAAGGATAGGGGATCTCCTTGTCTAATTCCCCTTGATGGGACAAAAAGCTTGGTTGGTGAACCATTTGTTCTTTATTTGATAAGAGATCATAGTATATATGACCCACTTAATGAATTTCTGACATAACTCAAATTTTTCTAAGGTTTATTTGATGTAATTCTATTCTGTCCTATCATAGGCTTTCTCCATGTCTATTTTTCAAATTATCAAGCTTAATTTTCCCTAGGACATTAAATATCTCATGAGCTATTAGGATTATCAATAATCAATTTGTTAAACACAAAAGCGCTCTAATATGGGGAAACAAGATTTCTCAAAGTTGACTTAATTCTATTTACAATTATTTGTGCCATTATTATATAGACCACATTACAAAGGCTAATGGATCTATAATGGTTTGGACACTCTAGGCTATTTATTTCATGAATTTAATTTTACCCCCCCTATTATTTCCTAGTATTTTTTAAAAACAAATTTAATTCATGTAGGCCAAGGGCTTTCAGGGCTTCTATAGTTTCTTTAATTTGGACCTATCTACAGATCATTTCATTTTGATCATCAGTGATTATGGGGTCTATTACTTACCCAACATTTCTAGTACCTTCTAATGTTAGTCTTTTTTTCAAAAGCCTCAAAATATATTCCTTATTTGTAATACATTATAGGTCCAATTCCTATTCTTTTTTCTGAGTTTTATTTTTGCTTCTTCCTTCTAAAGTGATGTACAGAAAAATTTTATTATTTAAATCGTCACATTTTATCTATGAAATTTTAGAATTTTGGGCACAATATATACCTCTTCTTTTTTTTTTTTAGAAAAGTAAGATATATTAAGAACGAAAGAAAGGTGTATACAAAATACTCGAGGGAGGTGCAATATACCTCTTCTTTGTATAAAACGTTATTAATTTGTCTATTAAGTCTTTTCTTTGTTTTCAAGATCTTTGCTTTGCTTTTTTCTTTTTTTTTTGCAATTTCTTGTTTCACTAAATTGCCTTTTCTTTAATAACCCCAAACTTTACTCCAAGTGGAGAAACAACCACCTTAATATTTTATTAAACATTGCCGAAAGGAAGAAAGAAAATTAGAGCTTGCTTGCCAAACTCAAACAAAACATTCTTTCGTTTTCACACTCAACCCAACAAGTGGTGAAAAAAAAAAAGAAATTGAGTGACAACGACGTTAGAAAAAGCACAGCTTAATCTATATGAAGAAGAGGAATGGCTAAGTAGTCTTCTTTCAATATATTTAAAAGCATTATAGGAGTTTGAACATATCCTTCAAAAATTATTGATTTTCATCCTCAACACCCATATTAATAACAAGAAAATTAGATCATCTATTACCCTCTCTAAGAGGGTGAAAGAATTTGACATTCATGTTGCATGAAATATTACCGATCTCCCTTGCAATGTAAGTTCCAAATAAGAATGAATTAATTTACCTTCATATTATCCACTAAGTGCCTGCCCCATATATTAGGATAAGGTGAGGATGTTGATGATGGTTACACATATGTGCCATTAGGCATTATATAGGATAAAATGTCCATACAACACCCACAAACAATTTCTCACAATCCAAGAAAAGAATTAATTAACACAACCAAACAACATTTTCGTTTGCTATTGTCAAAATGCCTACTTGGAACTTATTTGGTGGCATCATGATGCACAACACCCTCAATACTAAACACTAAGGGTGAGCATGGGTCAGTTTGGTTCGGTTCTATGCCATAACCTAGAATCTACCTTATAGGGGTTGGTTCCAAGTTTTTGGAATCGGAATCTACTTTGTGAAGGTTGGTTCTAGGGTTGGTTCTGGCCTTAGTGGTTTCAAGGTCGGTTCCAAGGTCCTATTGAACCTATTCTTTCCTTGTATAGCCCTTCAAAAAAATGAAACATGTTCTTCAAAATTTTGATTTCCAATAAATATAGTATATATGGTTTAAAACTTCTATTATCTTTATCAATTAAATTGAGGAATTTAATATGTAGATTATCATAATATGTTAATATATGATTCAAAACTTATTATTCTAATTTAAATTTGTAAATATTACCTTTTACAGTACTTATTGTACACATTCAAATATTAAAATTAAAACAAATGATCAAATCAATTAAAAATTCAATGGTCAAGTGAGACTATGACCTTTGTATTCATGAGTGCTTGAGTTCAAATCTTTACATCCTCAAAAATTATTTTGGAGTTTATTTCAAGAAAAGTTTGGTGCCTAGACTGGTTCCACCAAGGCCAATTCATCGGGTCAGTCTGGGCAGGGTAAACCCCTAGACCCTAAAACTGGCTTAAGTGGGGTTTGGTTCCAAGAATTGGAACCAGACCCTATCCTGTAACAGGTTGGATAGGATAAGTTCAAGGTCATATTGATTGAGGTGAGTTCCATTCAGTTCCATGTCAAACCTACACACCCTATTGTGAATTGCTTTCCCTTGGTTACACAATCCACATGGCGTTAAAAGTTTCCTCTATTGACTTGTTGACTTTCTACTCAAAGAACTAAGGCGCCAATTAAACAAAGATCTTTGCCCCTTGATTTGTTGATTTCTTTATCGGGTCTGGATGTAGTAGGCACGTTAAATAAGCACAATGAGTGAGTACATAATAGCTGTGTGACACATGTCATAATTAATGTGCCTTTCATCCAAACGTTTTTGCTCCGTTAGACAAAAATTATCCATTACGTTTTCTTTTTTTCATTATTTTTTTATTTTTAATTATTGATAAAGATAATAAAATAATGAATAATTTCTGTCTAATGGAGCAAAAACATTTGGATGAAAGGCTGAAACATGTGTCACACAGCTATTACGTGTTCACTCATTATGCTTACCTAACATGGCTACTACATCCGTACCCTATCATTCTAATTTTACTCTTGAAGGGCTGAGGATAGTGATGGGTGAAGCTACTGTTTTTGCCCATTCTTTGGTTTCGTCTTTGTCAAATTTTTAATTAAGCTTAAAGAAGAGCGGTTGTGAAGATCATGATGATGGGTTTAATTTTCTTTCTTTGATCATTCTCCACTACTAATTATAAATTAATTAAGCAAAAACTACCATTAGAGACTGGATTTGTTTCTATATTTTATCTTCCTCGCGTACGTAGGGAGAGACCACTTTATCTTCTTAAATACCAGGGTGGTGAAGCTACTGATTTGTCCATACTTTGGTTGTCTTCGTCAAATTCTAAGCTTAGCCTAGCGAAGAGCTATTTTGATAATAATCATGATGAGTTTCTGTACATTTGCAAGGTCAAGCTTTCTTTGTTTGGTCATTCTCTTTCCTGTTGTCTATGGAGAAGACAATGCTCGAAGTTTGAACGACCGAGCTGCGCTTCTCTCTTTCATGTCTGGTATTGATTCCGATCCCGAGAAAGTTCTTGGGAGTTGGAGTTCTTCGGGTCTGCACATCTGCAATTGGACAGGTGTTACATGTAACAGTGCGAGAGATCAAGTTGTCAAGCTTGATCTCGGTCGCCGATCATTGGAAGGGACTATTTCTGTTGAGCTCTCGAATTTGTCCTCCTTATCAGTGCTTGATTTATCGGAAAATTTCTTTCGTGGTTCGATACCAGCTGAGCTTGGAGCACTTTCCATGCTCACACATCTGAACTTGACATATAATGTTCTTGAAGGGAATATTCCTGCTGAAATTGGTTTTCTGAGTCACTTAGAATATCTTGATTTATCAAGTAATAGGCTTGTGGGTCAGATTCCGGAGTCACTTTTCTGCAATGGCTCCTCTTCATTGAGTAATATAGATCTGTCTGAAAATTCTCTTACCGGAAA
The DNA here is from genome assembly GCF_000365185.1 of Nelumbo nucifera. The sequence goes on along the minus strand of NW_010729156.1, from coordinate 1,582,366 downwards.
GATCCCTTTGTGGAATCACTGTAAGCTAATTGGGTTGAAACGTCTTCAACTGTGGTCCAACTGGCTGGTGGGTCCGATTCCTCAGGCCCTTGCAAACTCAACAAAGCTCAAATGGCTTGATGTAACATCGAACTCTTTAAGTGGAGAGTTGCCGGCAGCAACTGTGGATAAAACACCACAGTTGCAGTATCTGTATTTGTCCTACACCAACCTCATTAGTCAAAACGGTAACACTGACCTTGAACCCTTCTTTGTTTCTCTTGTTAACTGCTCTAACCTTCAAACACTCGAATTGGCGGGAAATAATCTGGGCGGACAGTTACCTTCTGTTATTGGTAATCTTTCTACTACTTTTGCAGTACTTCATCTTGAAGAGAATCTTCTTTCTGGTTCCATTCCTCCAAGCATCTCCAATCTTGTGAACTTCACCTTCTTAAATTTGTCTTCCAATCTTTTTAACGGATCGATTCCACCTGAGTTAAGCCGAATTGGAGGTCTGGAGAGGATCTGTTTATCGAACAACTCACTGACTGGTGAGATCCCTTCAGCTTTAGGCAATATTTCCCACTTGGGTCTTCTAGATTTATCGAGAAACAAACTCCTGGGTTCAATTCCAGATAGTTTCTCAAATCTTTCTCAGTTAAGAAGACTCATGCTCTATGAAAACAATCTTTCAGGAACAATACCACCAAGTCTAGGGAAATGCACCAACCTAGAGATTTTAGATCTTTCTCATAACAAAATTTCTGGGATGATTCCAATTGAAGTAGTTGCAGGATGGAGTAGCTTGACGTTGTACTTGAATTTATCAAGCAATCTCTTGCAAGGGCCGCTGCCATTAGAGCTTAGTAAAATGAACATGATTCTAGCCATTGATCTTTCATCCAATAACTTATCTGGCGCAATCCCACCTCAACTTGGGAGCTGCATTGCACTAGAATACCTCAACCTTTCAGGAAATAGTCTGCAAGGCCCACTTCCACTCCCCATTGGCAGATTGTTTTATCTTCGAGTGCTCGATTTATCATCAAACCATTTGGTTGGGGAAATACCAGAATCTCTACAGGCATCTCCCACTCTCACAGAACTGAATCTATCTTTTAACAACTTCTCTGGGAGCATAACAAAAGATGGAGCATTTGCAACACTAACGATAGACTCCTTCCAAGGAAACTCAGGTCTCTGTGGGTCCATCCCTGGAATGACAACCTGTTGGAAGAAACGTAAACATCACTTAGTAATCTTGCAAATTCTTCTCTTACTGTTTTTAACTCCTACACTGTGCTTCTTCGTGTACAGACTAAGGAACAAGTCAAAAAGAAGACACTTAGCAGCAAGTTTTGGGGCTGGGGAATTAAGCAAAGATGAACAAGAGAGAAAACAGCTAGAGTACCCTAGAATTTCCTACCAACAACTCATAGAAGCCACTAATGGGTTCAATTCCTCGAGCCTAATTGGATCAGGTAGGTTGGGGCACGTTTACAAGGGTACTCTCAAGGGAAATAGAAGAATTGCAGTGAAAGTCTTCGATCCTGGGATGGGTGTAGAGATCTGTACAAGCTTCAAAAGAGAATGCCAGGTACTAAAGAGGACTAGACACAGGAATCTGATTAGGGTTATTACTGCTTGTAGCAGTCCTGAGTTTAAGGCTCTTGTTTTCCCATTAATGCCTAATGGGAGTCTAGAGACCCATCTCTACCCAAGCCACAGTTCAGGCCCTAATCTGAGCTTGGCTCAGTTGGTGAGCATATGCAGCGATGTAGCTGAAGGGGTTGCCTACTTGCACCACCATTGTCCAGTTAGAGTTGTACACTGTGATCTAAAGCCGAGCAACATACTTCTGGATGAAGACATGACTGCTTTGGTAACTGACTTTGGGATAGCGAGACTAGTGAAAGGTGGTGGTGAGGATGAGGCTATTACTCGCACAATTGATTCGTTGTCTACCATGGACTCCACAGCCGGCCTGTTATATGGGTCGTTTGGTTATATTGCTCCGGGTAAGTAGTTTCCTTGCAATATTAGTTTAGAAGATGTTAATGCAGGTATCAAATCATGACCAGCCAATCAATCCCACTCAATTTCTTCGAGTAAATCATTAGGATTTGGGCAATTTCAACCCAATTTAAACTGGGTCTGGATGAAAATTTGCCATTTCTTAGCTTAATTCAGATAGTCTGGAATGTCTGAGTAAGTGCAGCCAGATTGTCACCAAGAAATGATTGAATGGTGTAATAAAAATAGAATCTATTAATTAGATGGCTTTCTATACAAATGGCTGGGCAACGGTGCAAACATTATTAGATTCTCCCAATTCAATCTAATTAAGGGTAATTCAAATTCCACCCTTTTATAATCTCATAAAAGTTAAATTTCAATGTATTCCACTAGGGAACAGTGATATCAAAATCATTGTTATACCATTTTGTTAATAATATATAATTTTTTGGTTTAGTATTTATTTATTCAATATCCGATTGCGGTCTGAATACAATTTAAATCTGACCTAAATTCGATATACATTATCCAATTCAAGTATCAATATAAAGAAATCAAAGTTGGGCCTACCTATATTTGAGTCGATCCATTTGCAGCCCTCTGGCAATGGGGCTTGATTAGGGGTCAGCCCATCTTAGAAATTTGGGCTTGGGCTAAAGTTTATAGGTATCAATACACTCAAAATGTACGAACATGCGAATTGAGTGTTTTGATACAATAAAACCTTTTTTTTTTTCCCTCAAAATTGATCATGGGGTTGGTCTTAGGCCTACCTACCTCTAAAAATGCCCAAATTCTCAAACCCCTTATATTTCCTCTTATGCAGCCCCACTGATAACAATACAATACTCCCAATCCCAATATGGGCCATATATCATGTCGAAATTTTGAACTTTAATTTGGGCATAAGTTTCAAGGCTGAATCTAGGCCCAACACACCTGCATAACATATTATATGTGGTATTTCATATTTACAAAATGTATAAAATATTTTTTATATAAATATAATATAAAATATTATGTATAACCAATAATTAATTATATAAAATTCATAAATCCGGAATTAGGCCCGACCCGGCCCAGCCCAACCCATGAAAAATTCTATGCCTGATTATCTATAGTGTAATTAATTAATTGACAAGCTTCTCATTCTTATATCATCCTGTGCTTAATTGGCTTGATTTGATGCAGAATACGGAATGGGAAAGCGTTCTTCAACAAAGGGAGATATTTATAGTTTCGGTGTTCTAATCCTAGAGATTTTGACGGGTAAAAGACCAACAGATGTGATGTTTCACCAAGGTTCAAGCCTGCATGAATGGGTGAAGAGACGTTACTCGGATGACCTTGAGCCCATAATGGAAGAAGCCCTCCTTAGGTTTGCGCCACCACCAACACCGAGAAATCACAGCTCCAATGCATGGAAGCAAATCATCTTAGAGTTGATTGAGCTTGGTTTGATTTGTACACAGAACTCTCCTTCAATGAGACCTTCCACGTTGGACGTGGCCCTTGAGATTGATCGGCTGAAACAGTACTTAGCAAACCCTACCACCCTAACACTTGAAGATGTTTCTTGTTAAGTTGATCATGACTTTGGAGAAGAAAGCAGGCAAACTGGATCCCCACCCACCTCGTAGGGTTTTGTATCCTTGGTGTTTGGCACCAAGTAATTTTACAGGAAAGCCATTTTTTGGTAAAATGTTGTCGCAACAATTTGCTTTGGGATTCATGAGAGGAAGTGTTTCTTGAATCATCAAATTGATTTCTTGAATCACCCCGATTATGTTGAATCATTAAAGTGATGTGGTACATTTAAATTTTAAAAAAGTTGACAACTTTTCCGAAGTATCATAATGAAAATAATAAAATCAACGCACTTTAACCATCTTGTCAGCATGCATCTCCACCAAAGTGGCCATATGTCCTCATTTAATCCTCATCATGTTAAAAAATTTATTAATGGCCAGGTACTGTTGATGTAAATTTGGTTATTTCTGTCATGAACTTTTACATACAAGTTTTCCTTACATAATAATAATAATAATAATAATAATAATAATAATAATAATAAAATTGTAAAAAGAAAGTTTTATTTGGTTGCTTCTTTGAATATAATTTTTTATGTACAGAAAAACCACTATTATTGGATTACATTTGATCTTATTTCTAGTTCTTACATGTTAATGAAAATTCATTTGGTTTATCCATGGTTAGTGAGACACTTGTCTCTGTCCGGATGAGCTTCAATTGATTTATTGAGTGTCTTATTCCCAAGGTGCAAACCAATCATATTCCTCACCTTATAAGTAGGGAAATAAACATTGGGTTAAGCAATTATATATTATGTAGGGCTGTTCACGGGTCGGGTTGGGTTTGTTTAATAGATTTTTTTCAATCAACCCAACCTGATCGGGTTACTTAAAGAGAAAACCGAAACTGACTTGGCATTAAGCAAAATCGACCCAAACATGAAGGGTGAGTTTGGGTCGGTTTGGCCGGTTAGGCATTGTTTGTGAACAGCATTATAGTATAAAATTTCCTACTCAAAAAATAAAGAAAACAATCCCAATTCCCATTTAACTAATGTTTTATTGTTCTTTAATGTTAAAAATAATTAACTAACTAAAAAGAATAAACTAGGATAAATATTACCTAGTTAGGGAAACACTAGAAAATCAGAAACCAACTAACTCAATTTGGTTTGGTTTGGTTTTGGTTTTCACACATGAAAACCGAAACCGAACCGAATTATCAGTTTATCCTTCTTCATAACCCAAAATGGCTAGTGGTGAAAAAAAACCAACCAAATCGAATTGGGTTGGACCGGTTTGGTCGGCTTGGCATTGTTTGTGAACAACCCTAATAATATGGCATCTCATATGCTAGATGATGTGTGTGTTATACAGATTAGGAAGGACAAGTACCCCCCCCCCCCATTGTTTTCTCCCTAATTTGGATTGGATTTCTCTCTATTACGTCTCAAATCCTTTATTTGTTTCTTCTAGGTCGGAGTGCTCTAACCACAGTCCACAGCCATCCATCACAAGGAACAGTCAACTCTGATCAGGTCTTTAGAACAGGTATCCCAATTCTTAGTATGTGTTTGGTTGCGTTGTAAACACAAATATGCACTCTGCATAAATACCCTCTTTATGGTTCTAGAATACAAAGTGTAATATGTTTTTTGTATATTTGTTGCTTGTTTGAAATCGGTGCAAAGTATGGGCCCCACCATTAAATGCCTTAATTTTTTGTCAAAAGCACCAATTATTAGAAGAGCACAAGTTTATATCTGAAAAATAACACAATACAAAGATGTTAGAAAAAAATATATATATATTTTTATCTTAATCATTACATTTTTGTATGACAACCAAATACTTACAAGCGCGAACCAAGATACATAAATACCCTAATTTAACGTTTATATCACAAACAAAAGCAGCCTAAGAGGATGCTTGTGAAAGCACTCAGGACCTACTGCTGGCTTGCTATATGTATCTCTTGCTACCTAACCCATCACAACTAAAATTGCCAGCGTTTCATACCTATAGGACCCATATGCACTAACAGCGTTAAGTTTCATAACTGTAGGACCCATATGCACTAACATTCAGAACAATGATTAATTATATAACAAGTAATACACAGCCAACCCAGCAGCAAAATCTGGCGCCTCTTGTGAAAAACACTGCCAAACACCATGTTAGCATTTTCTGACTTTGTCCTCTCCATAGCTTTCATTTTCACAGGGGTCACTTTCCCATAAACAACTTTCACTTTATGTCCTTTTAAGCTAACTTTTCCATAAAGCAAATGAATTTTGTAGAAGGATTGGAAAGGACCGAAAAAAGATTGTCTGCTATTGCATGCTTGTTTTTTATCTTTGCTTACTAGGAATTCTTTTCATTTTTCAGGTCATATATCATCTTTACTATTATAATCGACAACACCAACACCATGAAGAAGATACTAGATAATTAATTAGCCAATTGTTAAACTTCCGACAAGTTATAATAGTAAGAGTGCTGCATTTCCTTTAGGTTATATATGTTTGGTTTGAAGAAAAAAATAGGGAAAAGAAAGAAAAGATAGGGAAATCTATACACCATTTGTGAAAGTTTCCCCAGCTAACTTTCTTTTCCTTTCCCTACTTTTTTTTCTTCAAACCAAACATAGCATTAAAGCTGACTTGTGTCATCATTACTAGGTGCCTAACTATTGATTGGTGCATGGTAAAATCTCTTGCAGCATGACAAGTTTTTCATTTCTTTTTATGTTCCAGAAAACCACCTCCCAATGCCATGGATAGTAAGGCTGTGTTTGGTTGCAATGCAACTGTATTTGCACTAGCACAAATTTATGAGAGTGCAAATAAAAAAAATGCAAATTCTCATTTAATTTTGTTTTGGGTTTTACTTTATTTTGCTTCATGTTTTAATTTATTGCATTTGTACTACAATCAAACAAGATAAACTAAAATTTGAAACAAAAATAGGTCAGAATTTACACTCAAATCATTTGCACTGTCATAATTTTGCATCAGTGCAAATTTATTTGCATTGCAACCAAACACAGCCTAAGGTCCAGCACGGGGTACTATACACCTTTCTCTATGTTGTTTCTTACTTATTTTACAACTAAATGGAGCTTGTACAAAAAAAAATCTTTTTATTTTTTATCGTTTTGTTCTTTTTATAGTACAACAACACATTTTTGGATATCAAATTCACCATATCAATACTTTTAAGTATGGATATACAGAGGTATATCGATACTTTGAACCACACTAGCACCATCAAACTCACCATATCGCATCCCATGTGTTTGTCAAACCAATGTTAATATGTTTTTTTTTTTTTATAAATAGCCTAATGGAAGTTCTATAGATCCTCCATAAATACAAGAGATAAAAACTCAGGTGCTGTTTCCATTATCAGGTGACTCAAAAGATTTGCTAATAAATGACAATTCTCATAACTAGGCTTCAGCAGCTGAAATGATAGAGGATGGTAAAAATTCCCCATTTTCCATTACTCTCTTGCACCTCACCTTCCAAAGATGCCACAAATGCAGAACTGCAAAGGCCTCGTCTGGTGCGTTATTTTGTGCAGGCTGTCAGATTTAGTTGAGGAAAGATCTAGTTGTCAAAAGCCGTAGCCCTAAAATGATATGGAAAGCCCGTTACTTGTTATTTTCAGGGAACTTCGAATGGAGCTTTTCATTTTTCTCAACTTGTCTTCACATGAAAAGATGTGCTTTAACCAAACAGTCTTTAAACTATTAAGTACTTAATGCAAAAACTTACAAACTGTCAGGTCTACTAGAAAATCTTATAAAAAGAGTTGCCAAATGGCCTCTAAAACAACTATATAGGATTACTTGCATAAATCCTATTTCACTATTGCATTCTACCAAAAGTCATTCATATATCTTCACACTGGACCTACTACAAACAGGCATAAACAGTGCTATGTAACCCAGTCAAGAATGAACACACCAACGATATGTACAACTATTCACTCTTGATTGGGTCACATTGCTCGTTCTATAATTCTGAGTCCTCATGTATGAAGAAAAAAAAAAGACAATTACCCAATCTGCACTCTCCTATTCGTGAGAAATTTTACCATTAAACCAAACAATCGCCCTTGGTGGTGCAATTAGGATTGATCCGACATACACTTTACACTGCTTTGGGCTTGGGTCTCTGAGACAGGCCTATTCAAATTTTGGAAAAGCCCAACCCGAGCCCGTCCAACACCCTAATTGCCCGTTAAATTCCTGGCATATTTTAATATAAAATTGATGTTTCGTTGTCTTCGAATATGATTTCTAATGTCTGATATATCTCCAGAAACTTTATTAATTATTTTATAATAAGCAAGTTGGTTTGTAGATTATGGATTACTTATTCATAGAACTTTTGTAATAGGTGGTCCTTATTCTACTTGAAAATGCCAATGAACATGATTGTATATGGTTTATTATCGTATCTATTTTATAAAAAACGGTCCTCTTGTAATTATTATTTTATAAATTAATAATGCAAATTCTATGGTTCAGAAAAGCTCGTTTTGTATATGCTGAAGAAAATATTGTAGCACTATTGAGTGTTTCACTATGTGCATCTGACACTAAATTAGATCAGAGAAGGGGATTCCTATTTGTCATGTTACTACTCTCATGTTGACATCCCTTCCCAACTTCATTCACTCACCTATATTAGTATATGAACACTTCTAAAAGGAATTGTAAAGTATAAAATTAAACTTCCATACAATGTTTTAAAAACCGATGTGGAATTGGATCGATTTTCGCCACCAATTTCTGGGTCGGTGGTCCGTCCATCCGGTCTGAACAAATCAGTCTATGATGTTTTAGAAAATGAAAAAATATATATATAAAAATTTTGCCTAAAAACCATTATCTGGATGGAACAGGTATGGTTCGACCGCCTAAGTCAGCAAGTTGCTGACCATTTCAACAATTTTCTGAAAAACAATGATTCTCAAGTGAAATAAGAAAAGCTGATATCTTGACCAGTCCAACCATCTAGATTAACAATGGTTTATGGCAGGGCACCCCCTCCCATCCCCACCTTGTAGACAAAATCCCCTATCCCATCACCACCCCCATTCCTAGTGGTAGGGTGAGGCATTAAGGATGACAACTTTCCCGTATCCCTGATCCCCATAGAATCCACGTTGAATGGGGCAAAGATAGGGATGATTTTTCCCTTGCGGGGACGGGGATGGAGAAATTTTCATCCCCATTGGCAATGATGGGGCGGGGACAGGGAGAGCACTCCCCGCCCAATGTGGACCCTAATCCCTATCATATGGGAATCCGGTCCCACTAATATATGCATATATGTATGTGTACATCTATGTATGTATGTATTTTAAAAATATGTATATTAACTATTTTATTTTTAATTTTAAAATAAAATAAAATAAATAAAATGGTTAACATTATAAAAACTCACGGGGATAGGGATTTTTGCAGGAACGGGATGGGGAGTGGCTCCCTGTCCCCGTCCTACCCTGCTGCCATACCTACGAGGCACCCTTCTCCCATTGGGGATGGAGAATCTTCAAATTTTTCGAGCCCCAAATAAATTACTTAAAAATACATTAAAATTCAGGGTATTTTAGATATATGGTTATGGGAATTTGGAGGTACTTTGTGATTATGGGATCTTAGGATTTTAGAATTTAGGGAAATTCAATGGTATTTAAAAATTAATATTAAATCTATAATATTTTAATAATCTACCACTGGATACGAGAAATTATATACAAATCCCATCTCTGCCCTATCCCCGATTTAGTGCAAAATTATTTCCTCCATCCATCCCCGCCTCGTCCCCATTATGATCAAGAAAACCCACCCCATTCAATGCAGGTGGGGCACACACCACAGTTTTTACGGGATTTTTTTTTTTTTTTCATGTTTTATATTAATTGACAAGTGTTACTTGTTTTGTCTCCAATAGCTAACCTACTGTCTTAATCAAAGAGTATAAGACCGGATTCTGAACATCAGTACCTTGCTATATTTTAGGAATAGAAATGTCACACAAGGGCTTCTTCATAGGTCCATGCATATAGATATTGAGATGTTGGATAACAACAATTCTATGGACAACTTGGGGAAAAAGGAACAACATAGTATGTTTTCTTTGGAGCAGAGCAGCTGTTTGAAATCGTGACAGATGATACCAAAACAACATACGGATGACTCATTAAATTTGTGACAGAAACAAACTTAGAGATTTCTTTTAGAAGTAAAATTGTGAGAGATTAGTGTTCAATAGACTATTAAGTAGGTCACTCAACTGATTAAATTGATTTTCCCTTACCTCAATTGATTATCAATAGACTATTAAGTAGGTTGATGTTCTAAGCACAGAATCCAAGCCATATCATTGTTGAATCCATGTCCTGATCCTACTCAGGTATCATGTCAGAACTGAACAAGATGTGTGCTGAAACATGAGAAGAGACATGTCAGATTTCATGTTGATACTAAACTAAACAATAATGAACAACACCATAATCATTAATTAATTATCATTTGAAACTGTTCTAGTAAAAAACAAAACAGAAATCAATTACCACTTAAGTATACCATAAAACAACGTTCATAGCATATTTTCAACAAAACTGTTCAGGTTTTATTATGGGCAGCATCATTATCATTATATTTTTTTTCTTACACTGGGAATCAACCAAGGTTAAAAGAATTTGTATAAACCAGTTTTACTAGTTTTGTCTCCGGTAGTTAACCTACTCACTGTCTTAATCAAAGAGTATAGAACTAGATTCTACACATCAGTATCCTACTATATTTTAGGAAATGGTATAGGAGAGAACAATTCTTCACCTAACCTACAAAATTTAGCTTTATGTACAAATCAATTTTCACAATTGTTTTGTAAAAATTTTATTGGAGGTTCCCCATCCGCCAAAGGAGTGCACCTACAAGGGCACAAAGAAAAGAAATGATACAAATGGACAATAGATTTGTAGGTCAAATAAAGTTTAACAATTGTTCTATAAAGAAAGTAAATGTGAGGTTAGAGATACTAATTGGGCCTTTTCTTTTGAAAGTTCTTTCAAATTTTAACATGGAATATCTCCAACTAGAAGCCCTAATCTTGGTTTGTACCAGTCCACCTCCATCCTAAGTCTCACTTGGAGAATCCCAACCAGGTGGAAGGTCCAAGGGTAAAGAACTTGAAAAAAGTACAAGTAAACAGATGAGCAAGAATAACAATCCAAATTTTATTGGAGGCATCAAGAAATACACTCTTCAAGGACTCAACAAGTGAGAGAACGTTTGAAATTTCAAAACCTCTTAAACCACTCCTTAAACCTAGGGGTGCAACTTGGGCGGGCTTAACCCGAGCTTGTACCGGCCCAACCCGATTTTTTTCACGGGTTGGGTTGAATTTTCTGGGCCTCAATTTGGGCCTGGGCTTGAAAAGGTGGGTTTTTATATTTTTTCGGGTTGGGATCGGGTTGAGGACTTGGGTAACCCGAGCCCGACCTGACCCAACCCGAGCCCAGTCCGATGTGAGTACATGTAGTATATAGTTGAATCAATGAATCGTCTGTTAATATGTTATTATGTTGATTTAATGGTAGTTGTCTAATTAGTAAATTACTAATTTAATATTAGGTGCCATGTGTCAAATGTCAATGCCATTACTCAAAGTCATTAATTAGTTTCTTAACTTTCTTTTCCTAAACATGATTTCCCTCTTCCACTCTTTGTTCCTCTATGAGACTTTGACGTTTCAAATTCTTTTAATTCAAATGACATTATAGCAAGTTGGCGACATTAATTAAGGAAACTCAAAGGCCAAACCACCAAAAGCCCAAAAGTCCAAATTAAAATGAGTGAAAAGTGAAAACCTCTTAAAAGTCTAAATTCTAAAACCCTAATACTATTACTAACAGAGTAACGAGAGTTGGAGTCTTGGTTCACAAATCATGACATCACAAACTCACAAGTTCTAAGTTCTAATGTTGGAACGTTGCTGTAGTTGTAGGCCTGTAGCCAAAATCACTGTTATACTGCTTAGTATCTTGAAGAGAAAAACATGTATTCAATAATCACTGTTAGTATCCCTTCTTTTTTTTATTATTATTATTCTGGGTAGCACCACAATCAAGTAATTATCCAATATTTGATCTTCTTCTTCCTACAAACACCTACAGGCCATTGGTTTTTTTGGTTACATTTCATAAACATTGTTGGTGTTGGTGAAGCAAAGACAAAAGATACATATATCATATCAGATCCTTGCTATGTTTTTCTTTATTTTATTTTATCTTATTTCTATTATGCATGGGTTCATGAGGGACTAATTTTGAATGTAAATTTTTAGTTTTGTTGAAGGATTGATTTGGACTAATTTTTAGTTCATGATGGACGGATTTCAAATGCTTTCTAATTGATTTCCTTTCATTTGCTTGTTGTCATTGCATGAAAATATGCAATTTAAACCATTATTTAATCTTTCATTAATTATATTTTATGTTTTAATTTTCTATAGGGTACATCTTTATACTTGGTCTCCAATCTTCAAGAATATGTTAACAATGGGGGGAAACAATGAGCAATTCAAGTTTGGCTTGGGCCCGGGCCCAACCCGAGTGCCTAAAATTTTAGTGTGGGCTGGGCTTGGGTTGGGTATTTCGGGCTTGACCTCGGGCTTTAGGTCCAATTCTTAGGGTTGGGCCTGGGTTGAGCTAAAACCTAACCCAGCCCGCCCAACTTGCACCCCTAATCTTAATACTTGGTCTTCAATCTTCAAGAATATGTTAACAAAGGGTGGAAACAATGAGCAATTCAATTTTGGCTCGGGCCTGAGCCCAACCCAAGTGCCTAAAATTTAGTGCGCGCTGGGCTTGGGTTGGATAATTCAAGCCTGGGCTCGAGCTTGGGCTTTAGATCCAATTCTAAGGATTGGGACTAGGTTGAGCTAAAACCCGACCCAACCCGCTTGACTTGCACCCCTACTTAAACCTAGACCCTAGACTAATCCCTGTTTGGAACAAGAGACACAATGAGTAAGTAATTTTTCTTTGTGCATAGAGCAATAAAGGACTTGAAATTTGTCCTTTAGGAGCAGTTCCTGACCAAAGATCTTCTGAAAATTCAGTTCTATTGTGAGAAAGAACCTCATACATACCTTACATATTGCAAAAATGAAGAAAAGATAGAGAAAATAGCTCTCCAAGTATAGGTTAAAGATGCCCTTGGCCCCTTGCTTGGCTGGGTTGAGCCATGCTTCAGCTTTGAACCTTTGGCTTATCACAAGCCTAATCACAATCAGAGCATGAGCTGCAAATGGTGAGTGCAAAGCTATTTTTAGGGCTGTCAATGAACTTTGATCCATTCAAAACCTGATTTGATCCATTATTTCGGATTCAGATCTTAAAGCTTGGATCCATTTAACAATTTGATCAGATGCGGATTTGACCCCATCTGATCTTATTAAAATCCAAGTCCAATTAAGATATTATCATGTATGTATGTAACAACAAAGCAGTTTTGGATTAAATCTGAATCTAATCCAAGTCTGACATTGCAGATTCGGATCTTAAGTTTCAATAATTGGATCAGATTCACGTGTATAAGGATCCAATTCTATTTATTAGTGGGAGGTTGGGATCAAATTCATTTCTTCCATGGTTTATACCTTGAGGGAGGGAATGGATCAAGCTTGTGTTACATAGTTAAACTAGCAGTAGTGGGTCAGGTTGTTCTTATTGTCTGCACCAAGTTCATATTATCATAAACAATACTTGAGTTGCATGTGGAATGCACTTGGGCTCCATCTATCCTCAACATTAAAGGTTTGTTTTATTTGCAGTTGGAATTGGAATCCCAATGGTCTGTTTCATAGTTTATTTGGTTCAGATGGGATTTGAAATAAATTGGAATGGGATCTCATTCCTATGGGAAAGGAAAGGAATGGTGATCCTATCAAACGGGGGAAATCATTCCTAAGGAATGGTGATTCTACCAAGGGAGAGGAAGTTGCTCATGAAAAGACCATTATGGCCAGGTTTCTAGCTGAAGTTGGAATCCCTATATATGTCAAAATCTCCTGCTAGTAAGCTCTACTAGAAGCAACGACTATTCCTATTTTGTATAGCTAAAGGTATACATATCAAATCTCATATTGATGAATTTAACCCTATTATCATGGATTTGTAAAATATTGATGTTAAGGTTAAAAATGAAGCCCAAGCCCTTTTGTTACTTTGTTCCTTACCACCCTCATATAAGTCTTTTAGAGAGTGACACCATTACTACAGATGATGTTAAAACATCATTACTCTCTAAAGAGGTGATTGATAAAGACTTGACCACAAAAAGGGGTGATAGTCAGGACTCTGTATAGTTTGCAAGAGGGAGGTTAAGGATAAGGGCTCAAATAGTAAATCGAAGTCTAGATAAAAATTTAGACATAAGAACTTGACCTGCAACTATTGTCATAAGAAATGGCATATTAAGTCAGAATGTTATAAATTGAAAAGTAAAAACCTAAATGAAGAAAAGATAAAGAATAACTCTATAGAGGTTGGTGTGGTTGAGGATGAGAATCCCGATGTTCTCTTAGTGACAAATGGCAAAACTAGATCCAATGATGAATGGATTCTGGATTTGGGTTGTTTCTACCATATGTGTCCCAATAGGGACTAGTTCTCCACCTAGGAATCTATTAATGGCGGAGTTATATTGATGGGTAATAATGCCTTTTGTAAAACTGTGAGAAAAGGAAAAATTCCAATTAGAATGTGTGATAGTGTTGTGAGAACACTAACAAATGTACATGTACCAGATTTCAAGAAAAATTTCATCTCTCTTGGCACTCTAGATGCTGATGGGTGTAAATATTCAATTGAAAGTGGAGTTTTGAAAGTCAATAAGGGTGCTCTTGTAGTGATGAAAGGCATGAGGACAATGGAAAACATTGCTTGAAAAGCAAATATGAAAGCAGGCCAAGAGGTTAAAAACAAATGATGATTTAGAGTTTTTGTGAATATGAATTTAATGAGTTTTATAAAAATGAAGGCATTGTAAGGAATCACATTACTATTGTCAAAGCAAGGTGCATGTTGTCAAATGTTAGAAGTCTCTCCAAGGATTTTTGGGCAAAAGCAGTTAATATAGCTTGTCACTTGATAAATCCATCCCCATCTATGTAAGATTCCAGAAGAAGTATGGTTTAGAAACCCTCCTAATTATTCAAATTTGAAAATATTTGATTATCTAACATATGCATATGTTAATGAAGGTAATCTTGAGCTTAGGGCCAAGAAGTGTATATTTGTTGGTTATGTTTCAGGTGTGGAGGGATATAGGTTGTGATGTCTTAGTCCAAAATCACCAAAATTCATAGTTAGCAGTGATATTACTTTTGATGAATTTGCTATGCTTCATCCGAGAAATGAGTCTTTCATTTCTTATGATGCAGATAAAATACAAGGCTCAAGAAATAAAGTGGAGTTAGATGTTAAAAGTTCTTCCTCACCTCAATTTACATCAATCCAGGTGCATACAATGGTTAAGTGAGTATACAAAATTACAAATCATACAATGGTTGGATACTTGGATTAATGAAATATGAAAACTGGAAAATGGAATAAATTAATAAAATATAAAAAATACAATATAGATATAAATTGAAAATACAAAATTACATTGTTAAAAAATAGCAAATAAATTAAATAAAATTAAAACAAAATTTACAATAGTTTGAAAAAATGCTATACAACTATTGAGTGAGTATACAAAAAAAAATTTGACTTCATCATTTTCTAATTTTCTCCTATTGTTCATGACTTTCATCATCTACTTTAGGTGAAATATCGAGTGTAGTGTCATGCCCTCTATCTTGTAATCTGTCTTCAGCATCCAACCAATCTTTAAAGCAGATGCACATCTCTAGACATTCATCATTCATGCAGTTTCTCTTGTCGTCCAACACTTAATACCTACACTAAAACAAAACTTTGATGGAATTGTAAACATCAGAGGGTTTAGTAGTTCATATGCCATGGTTGCGAGAATTGGATAAGTTTTTGAGTGTTCACTCCACTGGGCTACAATATCAAAATTATTTGTTCCCTCACGTAAAGTAAAAAAATTTGCATGTAAATAAAAATTAAGTTCAAAATGAACTTGTTATTGAGGTAGCGGATTTCTTCCTTCTACTTATTAAATGAAAATGTTTCTCTCTTCTACCATTGGGCTCAAGTTCAAAAGTGGAATATGCAGCTATACAACTTGTAGAATTATTTCTTACTACTTAAGATTCATATAAATTGTACATTTCAAATAATAAACTATTAATTTCTTCTTTTTTATTTCTAATTTCAATATTCATATTTTCAAAATATGTTTCAAGTAAAACATCTAAACCATCTTTCCTAATCCTACGATCTAATATTGTAGCTAAGAAATGAATAAAAGAAATGTTCTCCTAATATTTTTTAAATTTAATTTCCATTATTTCAACATTACTTTTAAATTATGGATTATTTCTATATTTTGCAAAACGATCACTAATCACCATTAAATTGATAACATAAATTACAATTAGTTGGATAATAAATACCCAATAATTCATTAGTTGCATCATAAAAATATTTTAAAAAATATCTTATACAAATTGCAATTTGCCAGTCTTCCTCAAATAACATATCAGTAGGCATTTTTGTATTATAAAAATCATTAAGAATTTGTTCGTAAGAAATACAACTTTCTAAAATAGCATAAGTAGAACTCCATTTATGTTTAACATCTAATATAAAATTTTTATATTTTAACCATAATTTTGACATAAACATTTAAATTATTTTTTTCTTTCTCTAGAACTTTTAATATATATATAATACAATTTCTAATTTTAGAAATATGAGTAGAAATAATATTGAAAATATCCTTAATACATAAATTTAAGATGTGGCATGCACATCTGATATGAAATAACTTACCATTTAAACATGGTTTTAATTGAGATTTTAAAATATTTATTGTTGAATCATTATTACTAGAATTATCAAAACTAATAAAAAATAATTTATTGTCAATTCCATAAGCATGTAAAGTATTTAAAATGCTTACAGCAATAGCTGGGCCAATATGTGGCCATTCAAGCCTAGTAAAAATTAAAATTCTTTTATTTAAAATCCATTTTATCAATTAAATGACTAGTAACACAAATATAATTTATGTTAAATTTAGAAGTCCAAAATTCAGAAGTGCAACTTTAGAATTAAGATTTGATAAGATATACATTAAATTTTGTTTATATGTAAAAAAATTTTATTGCATCTGATCTAATAGTATTCCTATAAACTTTTTAGGATCTTCAGCTAACAAAAATGGTTGTTAAACATGTACAATGTATTTTGCTAATTCTTGCCTATTTTTTTTAGAATATTTAAATGTACCAACCCCCCTCCCCCGTCTCTCCCTTCCTCTTCTTCTTCTTTCCTATGGGTGAGCAAATGTCTGCCCAAATGATCAATACCACCCTTGCTACAATAGTTAAAATATGTCATATATGTTTGGCAATTAGTTTTTTTCCCTTCTCCTCTACTTTAAATATTTTCCAAACCGGGGTAAACAACTTAGAGGCCCTCTTTTTTTTTCCCTAGTATCAGTACTAGGGGTGGAAGTTCCATCAATATCAATAGCATCAATATCAGTGCTAACACTATCATACTGCAACTGAATATCGTCGCTGTTGAACATGTTGGAGAATTGGTTTCGAGATGAATCAACAATTTTTTTAAATTCCAAAAAATAAAAATTAATTTAATTGGACTTACCCAGATTGTCGATTCAGAATCCCAACTTGATTTTAATGGTTGAAGCCTTTCAGCTCCAACAATCCAAGCCTCCCAAATTGTTAACTTGAAATACTTGAGCTGGTTGAGCAAGACTTCTTGTTGAAACTTCAATAAAGTTGAGAATTGGAGAATCAATCAATTAGAGTTTAGAAAATGTATGAGAGGTTGAGAATTTGAGAGATTAGGAGATTGAAACTTGAGAGAGTATAAGAACTAGAGAAGAGATTAAGAGAATTGGAATTGGTGTGATGAGAATGGTGGAGGATAGGGCTATTTATAGGAATTGAAAATGATTCAATTGCCCAAAATACCCTAAAAACTAACCGTTTTTAAGTTCTTAAGAGGGGTATTTTGGTTATTGTAAACTTATTTATCACTTTACCCAAAATGCCCCCCTAAACTAGTTGTTTGGGGGCATTTGTGTCATTTTCCTCCCTCCTATATAGTTGTTTATAGCTGTTGAGGGGTATTTTTGTTAAAAAAGAAAAAACCAAAAAGCTGAAACTAGCCGTTTTAGGGGGGGGCAGTCCCCAACAGCTAGTTCTCGGGTGTGCTGAGCGTGCCCCACTACTGATACAGCCTGGACCATCGTACTGGGCCTGGTACGGCCCACATGCCTTCATGCCGGGCTGTGCTAGGCTACGGGTGGTACGGCCTGATTTACACCTCTGAAAAAGTCGATGGATGCAAACTAGATTGGCAAGCACATCACAATTATGTGAACAAAGCTTTTTATGTCACTTTATAATGCGTCTCCCAATTAGGGTCATCATCATCCCACAGATATTGCAAACTTTTAATTACTTTAAATCATATTAAAATGAAAGGTGATCTAAATGACACTCATTTGCATAGTCTATAGAGACCCTGCTTTTCTACTCCCAGCTGAAGTATTTCCTATAGCAATTGTTTTCATTCAATCCTTGTTAGTCTAGAGAGTTATATTAATTGTACTTTGGTTCTGTTTGATTGCAGTGTAAATCTAAATTGGATGCAATCGTGTACAAATTTTGAACCAAGCTCAGCTTTCCATTTATTTGTAATTATGATTTGTACTCCAAATTGATATCAATTTTTTACCTTTTATCCATTTGCATTCATTAATAGTAAAAATTTTGCATCCCAAAATTTTATGCAAAATTTGTACCACTTTCTCCTACCTTAATTCTATCTCTGGGGACTGGCAGGGGACCACATCATCTTGCTTCCTACTTCACTCCCAAACAAACAACCCACTTCGAACTTCCATTCTTTTTGAGGACTAGTGGAATACATCATTTTACTTCTTACAAACAAATAAGACAAAGTCAAATTTAAAGCAAAAATAAATAAGAATAATTTACACTAAAACTATTTGCACTCCCATGCATTTACACCAGTGCAAATGAATTCACGGTATTTGTTCTTGCATACGTTCTTATCTATCAACTTATAATATATTATTAAAATCAAAAATAAGTATTGTAGATATTACAATATTATTTTGTTATGTTACTTAATTCCGCTCTAGTTTTTTTATGCTTTCCTACCAATTGTTAGTACAGTACACAAATTGACGTTGTGGGTAGTGTGTGGATTAGTATGTTCTTTATGCTGACCATCCATATATCCCCAAAAAGAAATATTTCCCATCAATCTCCAAATATTTTACGGCCCTAATTGGATGCTTAAGTTGATGAGTTGAGAATCTACTCATCACAGTTGCAACCGATGAAGCAAATATAGAAAACAGAAGAACTAACTAGTCCAACAAAAAATCATACCTTGTATAGAACTTCTGTCCCAAAAGAAAATCAGCTCCCACTATCATCACAAGTCATAACCCACCTCCAGCTCCACCCTCTCAGTGCTATCACTCTATCTTCTCTCAGCAAGTTTTTTGTGGTGGTTCTCTCTTGCTCCTCAACCAGACTCTCATGTCTTCTCCTTAATGATTAATTTATTTATCATAAGGTTGCAAGGTCAGCCGCATAGGTGGGAGGAGTGACAAATAAAAGGAACCCAAAGTCAGCCACATTCATTTCTAACCATGGTACTCAAGAGAACCATGTTAGTTCTACTATTACTTCAATATATGGTTTTGGCCTTTGATCATCCATTCTCTGATAATCACCAACTCCACCAACACTCCCTACTAACAGACAAAGCTGCTCTTCTGGCCTTCAGAGATACTATAACATCAGACCCAAATTCTGTACTTGCCAACTGGGACCAATCATCCAACGTGTGCACATTTACAGGCGTCAATTGCAACAGGTGGCGCCATCGAGTGGTGAAACTCTGGCTCAATGGGACCAATATAGGTGGCCTGCTTTCTCCCTTCATTGCAAATCTCACCGGTCTCCGGCTCCTTGATCTCTCAGATAACCACTTACATGGCCTTATTCCACCTGAATTTGCCTCCTTACGCAACCTTCGTCTCCTACGGCTTGTTGGAAACAATCTGCAAGGTAGGATACCAGGTTCTCTTTCCCACCTTTCTAAGTTAAGATATCTCAATCTGGCAGGGAACAGCCTTACTGGTGCAATTCCTGCATCCATTTTTATCAACTGCACTTCCTTGGCCTATATTGACCTTTCTAGCAACTTACTCACCGGAAAAGTTCCAGACATTGGACATCTACCTGACCTTTGGTGCCTCAACTTATTTCAGAACAACTTGACTGGGAAAATCCCTGCTTCTCTGTCCAATGCGTCAGCGTTATATAATTTAGATTTGGAGAATAATCATCTCTCTGGTGAATTGCCATCAGAAGTTGTAGGGAAGCTGCAAGAACTTAACTTTCTTCATTTATCATACAATGATATGGTCAGCCACGATGGCAACACTAATCTTGAGCCGTTCTTCACATCTCTTATGAACTGCACTGAGCTAACAGAGCTTGAATTGGCAGGTATGGGACTGGGAGGAAGCTTGTCCAGTACCAAATTTGATCAACTAGGGACTGGATTGTTAACTATCCACCTAGAAGAAAACCAAATCTTTGGGTCCATTCCTCCAAATGTGGCAAACCTCATGAACCTTACACTGCTGAATTTGTCAAGCAACCTTCTAAATGGAACAATTCCAGGAGAGATAGGTAATTTGAGATTAGAACAGCTGATCTTGTCAAACAACTCACTCACTGGAGAAATTCCAGCCACTTTAGGATGGATTACTTCAATGGGTCTGCTCGATTTGTCTAAGAACCGATTATTCGGAGAGATCCCAGCAAGCATAGGGAATCTAAGTAGACTGAATTATCTGTTCCTTAACAATAACATGCTTTCAGGAGCAATACCTCCTAGCATAGGACAGTGCAAGGATTTGCACAAGCTAGATTTGTCTTATAACAGATTAACAGGGAATATCCCTAAAGAAATATCAGGTCTAAGTGAGATCAGGATGTTCTTGAACTTTTCACATAATCTTCTCCAAGGAACTCTGCCAATTGAGATTAGCAAAATGGAATCGGTGCAAGAGATTGACCTGTCCATGAACAATTTTAGTGGGATCATCTTCCCTCAACTGTCAGGCTGTATTGCAATAAAGCTGATCAATCTGTCACACAATTCCTTGCAAGGAAAGCTTCCAGAATCCTTAGGTCAACTTCGGAATCTAGAGTCACTGGATGTTTCTAACAATTTTTTATCTGGTGAGATCCCATTAAGCTTAAGTAGATGCCCTCTCACTCAGTTGAATCTTTCATTTAATGATTTTAATGGATTGATACCCACTGGTGGCATTTTCAGTTCAGCCATAAATCTTTCTTTCTTAGGCAATCCACATCTATGCGGATCAGTTCCTGGAATACCCATCTGCCAAAGAAGTCATGAATGGATTCATTCACGAATGTTCTTGATCATGATTTGCATTGTAGTTTCTGTTTCAGCATTCATATCGACGATATTATGTGTGATTTGTTACCAGCACATGAGACGAATACTTTCCTCTAGGAAAGATGAAATGTTCAGATATTCAACGCCAACACTGAAATCCAACTTTCCAAGAATTACTTACAGAGAACTTTCAGAGGCCACCGGAGGATTTGATAAGGAAAAGCTGATCGGTTCAGGTAGTTATGGACATGTCTATGGAGGATTCTTAGGCGATGGGACTGTTGTTGCAGTCAAAGTACTACAGTTGCAAAGTGGTAATTCTACAAAAAGCTTCGATAGAGAATGCCAAGTCCTAAAGAGAATTCGTCACAGAAACCTGATGAGAATCATTACAGCATGTAGTCTACCAGATTTTAAGGCTCTTGTTCTTCCTTATATGGCAAATGGGAGTTTGGAGAGCCACCTCTACCCACACCAGGAAATAGGCCTGCGTTCAGGTTCTTCAGATTTGAGCTTGATACAGAGGGTCAACATCTGCAGTGACATAGCTGAAGGGATGGCTTATTTGCATCACCATTCTCCTGTCAGAGTAATACATTGTGATTTGAAGCCGAGTAATGTGCTTCTAAATGAAGACATGACTGCTCTGGTTTCTGATTTTGGGATTGCAAGGTTGGTGAATACTGTAGGAGGGGGAAATGGTGGAATTGTTGACAACATGGGGAACTCTACTACAAATATGTTGAGTGGATCTGTTGGATACATTGCACCAGGTACATTTTCTCCTCCCTATTTTCTTCAAGATTAGAGTAACACAAATTTAAAGAATTTTTTTATTCGATATAACTGAATAACGAATATACGTACAGAATGAATCCTATTTTTCTTAGAAACCATTATCATGTAACAAAGATATGGTGTCATCTAGCTTGTTGATAAAGTCTCTAGCTGGTTTATAGCAGAGACTAGGGATCGAGTCGATCTGGCTTTCACCAGGGTTGGGGGTTTAGGGGTTTGGGTTTGGGGGATGGCTACTCCCCTCCCCTCCCCATCGTGTAGCCTATTGCCTATCGAAAAGAAAATTGTTAGAATTGAGAGTGCAAGTAGCTGAGGGTAAATTCTGCTTTACTTTTGCTTGAGATTTGACTTTATCTATGGTGAGAAGTAAAATGAAGTGGTCCCTACTTTATATGGAAGAGAATGGAGATGGTGGGGGGGGGGGGTTATTTGTTTGGGAGTCCGGTAGGAAGCACGATGATGTGATGATCCCCACTTCATATAAGAGTGAATTGAGGTTGGAAGAAAGTGGTGCAAATCTTGTAATGAAATTGAGACAAAAAAAAAAGTACAAATTTTGTAATTAGTGCAAATAATATTTCCATACAAACAAGTGCTAAACTGAACCTGGTGCAAATTTTATATCTGGTTCAGATTTGCAAAGCAAATAAAGGGAGCCCTGGCAACAAAAATTGCTTACATGGGGAAGATCTCATCAAGCTTGATGGTCTTTTAGCATTGCTAGGTCGATCAATCTTTAGCAATTTTATTCAAATTGGATAGTGTACTGCTGCATTGTACCCATGCTTCCTGGAATATGTAGTGTTAAAGTGAAATCTTTAATTAATCTTTAGCCTATGTAGTACATAAAATTTTGTTTAACCAACAACCCTTTTTATCATGTAGAGTATGGATTTGGTTCAAGTACATCCACAAAGGGAGATGTTTACAGTTTTGGCATTTTGGTACTTGAGATGGTTACTAGAAAGAAACCCACAGATGACATGTTTGTTGGCGGGTTAAGCCTCCATAAATGGGTGAAGAGCCACTATAATGGAAGGGTGGAAAGGGTGATAGACCCTTCTTTGATGAGAGCTGCAAGAGATGAGTCTCCTGAAGTTAAGAAAATGTGGGAAGTCGCAATTGGCGAACTGCTCGAGTTGGGTCTACTTTGCACCCAGGAAGCCCCATCAACTAGGCCTACCATGCTTGATGCAGCTGATAACTTGGATCGCCTAAAGAGATATCTCAGTGGTGATACAACTGCAACATTTGCTTCTTCACTTGGGATATCATCTTCTACCATAGGGGAGGATTGGTGACTGTCCAAGGTGCTGTACATACAATGAGAATGTACATTTTGTCTGATCTTCCATGTTGTCCTTCATAGTTTTAATTTACATACTGTGGATCTATCACCATTAGAGACATATCAGGTTTGACCCACAGCAAAACAAATAAACAAATGGAAAAATTCATCTCCAAATCTTGTACTACTGGTAGTAAATATTTTGATGAGTCAAATGCAGATCAACCACAGTGAAAACTCAATTGGACTGAATGATCATAACCAGTAATTTCAATTCTCACCCCTTTGGCAACTCATACAATTAAATAAAAGTCTGAAGGAACTAATGGCTGCCTGTACCTTTCATATATCATATCCCCACCACCTGTAAAGTACTGATTTTTTAGGCCATAGATCAGAAAAGGTGCCACTCAATGATCAACAACCATATAAGGATTGAGCACGTCCTGACCAGTTCTCAATGCATTCAAGCAATTATGAAGTTGGTCCTTTGAGCTTTGAAGGTGTGAATTGTTCCACCATACAGTGCTTCTCCCACTTAGATAGATTGATTGAAGGTATATATCACTGGTTTTTGGATAGGAAGACCTCACCAAACAGTTGCATGTTTTGTTTGTACATGTATAGAGGAAAGTGAGTGGATGATGGTGCGCCATGATAGTGACCACCATCAAGTATAAAGCCTAGCTAGTGATTTACACATTGGCTACTGAAAGCAAACGTGTGTGATTGGAACAAACAAATAAAATACACAAGATACATGAAAAATAAAGAGGACAAATGCTTGGATGAAAAGGCAAATCAAAGTGGGGTTATCCTAGAGCTGTCAATGGGTTAGGTCTATCGATACAACTGATCGAATTGACTATGTTGGTTCTGGTTCTGTGGTTCTGTCGTGATTAATAATTGAATCAGAACCAATTCTTGGTGTTCCGAACTGATAAAGACCTGGACCGATTATCTAGTTAATAATTTATATACGCTTCCTGATTTTTGTTATAATTATGCCTAAAAGGATAAATAGACTGTATGCAAGGTTCAAAGTATTGGAAACGTTAAGTGTATCGGAAAGGAAGTTGTAAGAGATATATCGGAATACGCCTTGAATACACATGCGTATCGGAGAAGAATTAAGATATGCTTGGAAATACTATAAATACTTTAATAAACATAAAAATACATCAACAACATTAAATATAAGACCTCAATGAGGTGTATATATATTAAATTAATATATTTTAGTAGTTTTATGAAGAAATATATTATAGCTAATTATAATTTCATTAAAAATTCTATGCTTAATTATACTTTATAAATTATATTTCTTAAGTTTTAATATTTTATGGGATGAGAAAAGCCAAACTCTCCTATCCAACCATAAAACATGCATTGGCACAACTTTTATGTGAAAACATAATTTATAAGTATTTATTTTTTAAATAATTATTATTTATTATTCATTTCTAAAATATATAAAAATAAATAAACATTATATAATATATTCAAAAAATAGTTATTAAAGAAKAAATTTCAATTGCTTTGTGGATATGATAGATCATCCATAGAATTATAATATATTCAATCATTGTGATCAAATGATAAAATATAATTATTTATTTATTTATTTATTTATTTATTCTAAAAAAATAAAATAAATAATTATTAAAGAAGAAATTTCAATTGGTCTATGGATATTGTAGATCATCCATAGAATTATAATATGTTCAATTGTTGTGACCAAATGATAAAATATAATTAATTATTTTTTTTAATTCTAAAAATATAAAAATCAAAAAAATTATTAAAGAAGAAATTTTTTTGTTAATTTATAAAAATCAAAAATTTTTTTTTTCTTTTTTTTTGTTAATTTATATTTTCCCCAAATATCTTCATGAAATTTCCATAAATCTAGTGATAGCACAAAAAAATTATGATTTTAAATGTAAGAAATGTAGATCAACATAAATTTAAACATTTAAGAAAAAAAAAATCACAAGATATTATAAAATACCTATTTTTGCCATATTTTTTCAAAATTTGAAAAATCTAACGATTCACACTTGTTTCTTACAAACTTTTGCAAGTCTAGCACTCTAGGAATGAAGTTTAGGCTTTTTGAGTCATTTAGGGATGATAGAAGGCTTATTTCAGGGAAAAGTAGCTTGCTTTTCCCCTTTAATTTTTTTTTGTTTTTGGTCGTATCCTTTTCGTCAATACGCTACCAATACACCCCGATACGGGTCCAATACGCATGAAAAAAGACAAAACATTCAGTTTCCATGCGTATCCTGTATCGGTTTTTCAAAGATACAATACGAAAAATTTTGTATGATAGCTTTGGTTAAAACACTTATTTTATCAACATATAATAGGGTCAAATCCTATTGTCCTCATTAATAATTGGTTCATGACTAATACCACCTATTCCGGACCAGACCCAATCCTCTAACAGTACTAAAACAGAATAATAAAACCAATGAATAATGGGAGCGGGACTGCTTAAAGGGAAACACTATATTGTTTCCTCCTTTATAATATAGATTCTAAGAATTAATTTATACCACTTGAAAACCTTGCTTTGTTAATGAACAGTTGTGAGTTAACAATTCACAGTAATGGCCAGGGTTTTAGTTAATTTCTATCATTATAGGATCAAAACAACAGTATTAAAATAGCTTATAGTTCCATTCTTTTTCTTCACTATTACAAGTTAGCTTCTTTCATATCCTTACAAAGTCAACCAACGAAATTTGCTTAAGTCTTTACTTCTACCTTGACCCCTACAAAAATATCCATTGTTTCAAAGAAATATACAAATGCACCCTTCCTTTAATTATCCTATAAGATAGTAACTGAGACGTTGAAATTATGACCATGTCTGCAAAGAGTAAACACTAGGGTTCTTTTTTTCTTATCTTTTCTTTTTGTAAGAAGAGAGAATAGGCACTAACAAAATAGGGGGCAACCCCACAAGTTTTTTCTTAAGATTGTCTAAGTATGGTATTTCCGCTAATGCTAATAGGGGAAGTTTAAGTGTAACATGGGTGGGCTTGGGTTGGGATTTTGTTAAAATTTGAATGGGCCTGCCCCAAAGGCCCTAGCCCAAAGCAATGCAAAATGTTATTTTAGGCCAACCCCAATTGCACCCCTAAGTACAATCCTAACTTGGTCTTTTATGAGGTCGATAGGCACGGCCCAAGAATGTGCTGCCATGCATCCTAGAACAAACCAAACACTATCACTCGAACCAGTTTGATCACCAAACCGACCAACCAAATTAGACTGCCTGTGAAGCATAACCAAATAAGGATGAGATATCGAGAAGCTTAGGCCAACCCTAATGCTTGCCTCCCTACAGGACTAAAACTCCTTGGCAAACATGACACCTCTTCTCCTCCTCTATATATAGGTATTGCATTCTTGGAATAATGTATGTATCATACAACCCTCTCTTACCTCCTTGCTTTCTTACTTTCCTCATGGACTAGCCTCCTTTGCTCAATCCAACGACTCATTGCTTACTTGTTGACTTCAGCATCAAAAAGCTCACCCCAAGGGAAAATAAACCAATTAAAACAAACAAAAGGAAAGCTTACCAACCTCAATTGCCTTGATGTAGGCATGGCGCTAAAGAACCTTGGTAGAATGGAACCTAGCCCCTCCTGATCCATGGTAAAGTAGATTCCTTAGGCCAACACCTTGGCCGCCCACTTGATCCTCACAAAATCGGCCTGATTGACAGGGACAAACCACTCTAACACGAACATCCTCCTCTTCAAGGCTCATGGAGTCACCACAATCGTTTTCGTCCCAATCTCATCTTTGTACAGGATCTCGAGTACTCTTGGGTGATTGCCTGGGGAACAGTTGCCTCAACTCAATCAAAGGGGTACCCTTGCCATCAACCTCAAGTCTCTTCCTCTTCCTTACATGCTTGAGAAATATAATGATCATCCATCTTTAAAACAAGAAAAAAATGAATATCAAAACATGCACAAACATTAAAAAGAAAGCTTGAAATCTACGATCAACTTGGGTTATGCCCTTACCTAAATTTGACCAACGTAGCCCATCCTCAACTAGACAAGTCTTAGACAAGAACTCTTTGACATTGACCTTAGCCCTAACCAAACTCTTAAAATCCCTATCATCTTTCCTGACTAGCACAGGCTAGTTACAAAGGCCAACCACCTCGTCAGTAACCACCATGCCTCTAGCTCAATCACATAGAAAAACCACTTCTTCCAACTGGGGATAAAAGAAGGAGCCCTAGTAAATCGAATTCCTTTTTTCTAGGCCAAGAAGTAATGCCACCCCTGAACTAGGGATAGTTCTTCAACACAAAAAGTGCCTAGAAGACCTAAGCAAACAAGCCAACTTAGTGGACCCAAGCCACGTAGGCAACATGCACTAGGAATCTCACCAAGTTCAACACTAGTTGAGATACAGTTACTCGATAGAGGGTCAAAATCTAGGCAATCCGCCCATCCATGAAAAACCTAAGCTTGACTTTTAAACTATCCTCATAGATGCACAGTCAACCCATAGGAGCCTCATAAGCCTTCTCCTCCTCAAATGAGAAAGGGTCAAAATCTAGGCAATCTGCTCATCGATGAGAAACCTAAGCCTAACTTTTAAACTGTCCTCATAGATGCACAACCAACCCATAGGAGCCTCATAAGCCTTCTCCTCGACTTGAGGCATGTTTCCAAACTTGACCTCTTTTCGAATCACATCCGAGGTCCTAACCTCAAGAACACACTCAACTTCATTGTCCACATCAACAATATTCACTTACATGTATCTTGCCTTAGCCTTTACCTCGCCCTTGGCACCAAAAGGCATAGCTTGACTCTAAACTTTGGCTTCCTCAGCCTCAATCCCCAAAACGGCATTATCCTTGGCCAAAGGACTACCAACCTTAGTCTCCCTAACCTCAACCTACTCAGTCTCGACTAATGAGCTAGAGCAGCTACTTCCTAACTCCGACCCTAAATTTGAATGCTCAAACCAAAAACTAGAACTTGAACTAGTAGACATTATGAACGAGCATGGTAAGGTAACTTGCCGAACCAACTAATATAAGACACCGAGCAACCAATCCGAATTTAACTACTGACCTAGCTCTACTCTACTCTCCTAAGTACTCCAAAAGTAAATGATGGAATCTTAATCACTTAGGACTCCTTGTCTAGGAACTTCAACGACCCAAATCAACCCACAATCAATAGTCTAGATTAAATCCCAATCTGACACCCGCCCATCATACAAGTAGAAGTAATGTGACCCCCTAGAGAACATGTATAGCAGACATGCCTTGGATGGAGAATGGCATCATAGCTCGGATCTAAGGGCCTATTTGTTTGCTATGAAGTCTGACATCAGAAAGTACAATAGTTACATGAAGAGGTATATTGGTATTGGTGAACTTTTCTTTCCTCTGAACTCTGAATGCAGAGAATGTTATTCTAAATTTAAAATTCTGAAAATTATCAAATATCTATTTTGATCCCATATATGAGAGTTTTTGTTTGCCTTTTTGGGGGTATTATTGGAAAACAAAAAGTTGTATGATTGCACTTTAATAGATAAGAGACAAAAGGAAATGAACAACAAATTTTCTCTTAATGTTAAAAGATTCTTCTTTATCTTAAGAGAAAAGAATTAAGAAGAAACAAATAGGCCCTAACTCTTCTAGTGGCATTACTTTCTTCAACTGAGCCAACCTCTCAATGCCCAAGCATCAAGGTGACGACATCAATCTCGAAAGTGGAGGACAAGTGATGAGGCCCAAAGTTGCAGCTCAAGCCTATGCCCACCACTTATCTTAGAACAAATCAAAGAACTCACCAATTACTTGAATTGGCCTAGCCCAACTTAACTGCCCGTAAAGCACGACCAAGTAAGGATGAGATATCAAGAAGCTCAAGACATCCCTAATGGTCATCTCCCTATAGGACTAGGATTGCTTAGCAAGCATGGCACCTCCTCACATCCTCTCACACATCCTCGCATTCTTGCTTATCTTACTTACCAGCCTCCTTTACTCGGCCTGGCAATTCACTACCTGCCTACTAACTTAAGCATCAGAAAGCTCACCCGGGAAACATACCTCGGGAATCTCTACTTTCTTTTAGGTCTTCCAAAGTAGCCCAATTTGACTGCTCACTTCAATTTGACCTCTTTTTTCTCTTTATCTATTGCCCAGATTTGGACTGCAATAGCCTTCATTGTTCACTTAGGTTATGTTTGGTTTGAAGGAAAAGGTGAGGAAAGGAAAGGAAAGGTAAGGAAACCTATATAGTGATTGTTTCCTTACCTTTTCCTACTTTTTCCTTCAAAACAAAAGTAGCCTTAATGATAAGTGATTGATGAAACACACTTAAATAAAGTGAATCACCTTTTTGAGATAATTTGATAAATCTTCATCCCGATAAGGTTTTCTTACCAACAAAAATAGGATTTTAAAAACTTTTTAAGACATTACATCAAAAATAGGATTTTAAAAACTTTTTAAGACATTACAACAAAAATAGGATTTTAAAAACTTTTTAAGACATTACATCAACGTTTTATGCCAAAATAATTAACGGAAGGGGTCGTACTCCTCCTCCTCATCATCACCTAAGCCTTGTCCCAATTTACATGAATCTTGTTTCATCATTCCATTCTGTCCAATACCAAATCCTTGAAGACAATTGATACATGTTTAATTATGTTTGCATGTTTATTTGAAACATTGAAGGAGGTTTTTTCGGAGGTCAAAAAACATGCGAGGTTTCAAAGGGAAGGTTCATGTAAATGATCAGAAAAAGAGAAGAGAAAGGAATTTGAATTGATAAACAAAAAAACATAGATTTGCCAACACAAAAATCCAAACAAGACAAAGGTACTTTTCATAGCACATCAATACTGATCAGTGACTCAAGCCTGCAGAGATAGTGGGTGTGCAATATTGTGTACACAAGTTCAATTCCACCCTGCAAATGCGTCTCCCAACCACCATGTCTTAGTTGCTTCGTTGCCACTCTCGTCTCCACGCACAGCAAGTAGCCAATAAGCAAATTTATGCGCTCAAGTGCCCACAAGTTCCATCAGTATACTTGAGTTGCCTA
Source organism: Nelumbo nucifera (assembly GCF_000365185.1). The sequence goes on along the minus strand of NW_010729156.1, from coordinate 1,551,962 downwards.
TCCACTTTATGCTGTGTTGCAGCATTAAGATCGTTCAGTGGCACATGCGTCAAGCATTAACAGCTTTCAGAGGTCGAAATTTTTCTTTCACTGGCAACCCATGTTGGTCAAATTCGAACAAGCAAGAATGAAAAAGCAAGTTCTTTTGCCAAGAAGAGAAGCTTTAAATTCATCAAGCTAAATGATGGAAGGTTTCTTAGCTTCCTTAAGCTACATGATAATGCTTTATCAAAAATAACAATCCAGGTGTTTAGCTGTTAGCACCATGCGTTTCGAGAGTGGTCTGATACATTGAAATTTGAAAAAGCTGACAGGTTTTCTGAGTGTCTTGTTTTTTTCGAAAAAAAACAGGAGATGGCATTCCTGATTCTTGGTGAAACAGAATGCTTGTGAAATGACCTGATGTCAAACAACATGCAAGATTTATGCGTAAAAACAGAGGAAAGTGTTCCTGATTCTTAGAGAAACAAAACAACTTGTGAAACATATTGGTGCCAAATTTCATGAATACCTAGCCCAGAACCATGCTATATATTGGTATATTGGTAGGACAAATCATTCTCCATTGCTTCCCATGTTTATCAACTTGGCCCATCATAATTCTCGGAACTTTAGCTCCTAATTAAAGGCAAGAAAAAAAGTTGAGAAATTAGGGACGTTCCAAAAACATAGTTGATCTTGCATTCTGTATGACCGAAAAGAGCAATTAAAAGTTGTTTCCACCTCTTCTTTCACTTTTTTTCCATTTAAGCTTGGGCTCATATCCCGAAAATAAGGTACTAAGGATGACTGAAAACACCAAAACAAACTTTTACTTTGACATGCACTTGCAATAATCAATATATTTAATTCCTTCATCTTTGCTTAACAATTTGGACCTCGAGATGGAATATAATCCACAAACAAAGAGCTAAGTAATATTTAATGATGTCATATTTAATCTTGTTAACAATTTGACTTTATTTAATTCCTTCATCTTTGCTTAACAATTTGGACCTTGAGATGGAATATAATCGGCAAACAAAGAGCTAAGTAATATTGAATGATGTTTTTGTTAGTAGAAAAGGGAATTGGCTGCAGATTTTTCTTGTCTTGTCATTCATTGTTCTGCTTAGTAGTTAAAGTGAAAAATGAGAATAAGAAGTTGATTTGGATACTACTACCACCATGATGGCATGGATCCATATTTTCTTTGTTGCTTTTATTTTCATTATTAGTTACAACCTCTAACTTCTAATTATTACTGTCGATGAAGAAAGACCACTAAGAAGGGGAAAACTGGATCAAATAAAAGGCCATTACCCAATGATGGTCCCACTATTTGGAGTTCACTTTTGCTAAAAAAGAGGAAATGCTCCTTTGAATTGTTGATAACAAAGCCATCTTGTTCATGTTATCATGAGAAGTTTATTCTTTCAAACATGCACAATGTGGCTATTCGATCCACTGTGAAAAAAGAGCATTTTGGAATTTTTTTCCACTATCTTCCTTTGGGCCATTTTTTGCATAAAGTGACCATTGTCAAACTTGAACCCCATTCTCACACTTGTCAGCCCGACATTTTACAATTTTACCAAGCAATGGCCCCTACCAAACTGTATCAAATAGTAAATAGATAAGTACTACAAAAAGATTTGAGGTTTTCAATAAGCCATGCCTATGTATGTTAGAAATCCAACCATACAATCTAACTGGATTTTTTTTTTTTTTATTTTCTGTAGACCACGAGGAAGCAGGGGTTACACCTAAATAAGATTAACAAAATTATTAATGTAATAAGAGGAGAAAATCAAACAAAAGAGATCTTATTGGGTAAAATTCCTTGGCATTCTATTTCCAACAAATTAAGACAAAAGGAGACAGTATAACTGTATAAGGTGATGTAAAATCTGTTAATTTTTTAATGGGTCTGCATGGATGGATCAATCCAACAATAATCAAACACCACTGAAAAATTAAAAGCATTTTAAGTTACCAATCATCACATCCAAAATATAAGATAGCTATTAAGCCAGAGTTCCTTTTCGTCAATTAACCAGCAGGGCCTATCCCTATGAAAAAAGGCAGAGAAGATATTTATTTATAACAGAGAATTTCGCATGTAGGGTTATTTGTCTTTTTCGTGAAGTACTTCTTTGACTTCTAATAAGGGGATGTGCCAGTTTATCAAAAAAATGAAGAGAAAGAGACGGAGAGGGAGAGAGAGAGAGAGAGAGAGAGAATGGCATGCTTTCACTTTTAGAACTAAAATATATACTTTGAATTTGGCTAGCATTAGGGAGCCATGGAACCAGGAAAAAGAGCACTTAGTTTATAGTGTTCTAGGGTGCACTAAGACATCAAGTTATTCAAATGATAAAATATTTTGAATCTGTCAAGTCTTTGTCTTAGTTTACTACTCTGAAAACCCACATTTTTTCCAATATGGGGTTTTTATAAATTTAAGGTTCTTATAAACATTCCATAACAACTCTTATATTAACCAATAGAAAAGCAGAAAAGACTACAAAAGTAAACTACCTGTAAGAGGTCTCGTCAATATATCATATTACTGAATAAAATAATTCAAAATCTTCTCTTTTTCACCTTTTCTGTTTTAATTCTTAAATAGAGAAGTGGAGATAATCTAGTTCTCCACTTAGTGCCAGAAGCAAGAAACAAACCGAGATATAATTGCTGCCTAGCGTGACCTACCCATATAACCACTGGAGTATTCTACTTCAGTAGACGGATTACTAAAAGATGGTTAACATATAATGAGTCATCAGTTAATATGGTATTATGAAGTTGGAACCCCCCCTCCCCTGCGCCCAATGCACATACACGTGAAGGTAAAAAAGAACAGGTAATTACAGTAAAAATGGACCAAAACGATTCACCAATGCCAATAGTTTCAATCAGTGATCTTAGATGATCATGGATTCTGCATACATAGGCCAAACAAAAAGGAAAAAAAGATTCTGAGAAACAGAATAATTGTAAAGTGACGTCTCTTATTCTCTTCATCTTTGAATTTTTTTTCCAAATACAGAGATAGGAGGAGATGGGTGGGAATTATGTTAAACACAATGGACATGTTGGGCACCAACTTCACAGGTGTTGCTAACAGATGAGTAGAACTTATTAGCTTTATGTCCCACTAGTCCAATTGCCCATGGCACCAGTAGATTTCTAATGTTTAATCATCAACTTCAGAGATATCTCTTTTTCATTTGTCTGTTTCTTAATCCTCATTCTCTCTTTTCTTCTCGTCTACCTTTTGTTCTTTAATAAACATGTAAGTTTTGCACTTCTTCAACCTTTGGTCATTGTACTTAGAGACTTCCATTACTCATAGTAAGGCAATCATCAGAATGGATCTTTGGACCATGGTCAGTGCCATTCTACTCCTTACATTACCATTCACTGTTGGTTCTCTTCAAGATCACCCCAAAAAGCATGGAATTAACACAGACCGATCAGGACTCTTGGCATTTAAGCAAGGCATATTGTTTGATCCTCAGAAGGCCCTTGATAATTGGAGAGAGACAATTGATGTTTGCCGATGGAAAGGAGTGTCTTGCAGTTCAAATGGAGAAAGAGTAACTGGCCTTTATCTCAAAAGTAGATATCTCCAAGGAACAATATCACCATTTCTATCAAATCTCTCATCCCTTCTGCAGCTTGATCTCTCAGAAAATTTGCTTCGAGGACCAATTCCTTCTGAGTTTGGAGCTCTAGCTAGCCTAGAGGCACTTAGTTTACGTGCAAATCAACTTCAACATCAAGTTCCAGAGAATTTTGGCTTGCTCAAACACCTTCGGTTCATTGACCTGAGCAAGAACCAACTAGAAGGCCGGATTCCAGCCTCCCTTTTCTACAACTGCACTGAGCTAGAGTACGTGGACCTCTCTGATAACTTGTTCATTGGTTTCATCCCTTCACAGATAGGAAATCATCTTCCTTATCTTGAAACTTTCCGACTTTATCTGAACCAATTGAGTGGGATAATTCCCACTTCTCTCTCAAACTCATCCTATATGGTTGAGCTTGATCTCGAATACAATTTTCTCACTGGTAGATTGCCAACAGAGATCATGAAGAAAATGCCTCTATTGGAGATATTATATCTGTCAGGTAACCTTCTAAAGAGTGATGATGATAATACAAACCTGAGCCCTTTCTTTGCTGCCATTTCAAATTTGACCCATCTAAGGGAGCTTGAGATAGCAGGAAACAACCTTGGAGGTGAACTTCCATCAATAAATTGCTTGCTTTTCACCAATCTCTCAGAGCTTCATCTCGAAGATAATCTAATATATGGTTCAATTCCACCAAGTATAGCTGGCCTCTCTAAACTAACCTTGTTAAATTTATCCAGCAATCTTCTGAATGGAACCATTCCCTCTGAGTTAGGTCTTCTCCCCAAGTTAGAAAGACTGATTTTATCTAATAATTCGCTAAGTGGTCAAATTCCAGATCTTCTTGGTGAACTCAGTCACCTGGGCCTCTTAGATTTGTCAAGAAACAAACTGTCTGGACCAATTCCAGCCTCACTAGTAAATCTTACTCAGCTTAGGATATTAATCCTCTATGAAAACCTTCTATCAGGAGCCATACCAGCAACCATTGGAGGGTGTATAAATCTACAGATCCTTGACTTGTCACATAACAAGTTAACTGGAACCATACCATCAGATATTGCAGGATTAAGTGATATGGGAATATACTTCAACCTTTCTAACAATTTCCTTAATGGAGAACTTCCAATGGAGATTGGAAAAATGGACAAGGTTCGAGCCATTGATCTGTCATCAAACAATTTCAGCGGTGCAATTCCTACTACTCTGGCAAGCTGTGGTGCTGTTGAAGTGATCAACTTTTCTCACAATTCTCTTCAAGGTCGGATTCCTCCATCCTTGGGTAATCTTCTAAACCTCCAGTCCTTGGATATCTCACACAATCTACTTTCTGGTGAGATTCCAGGTGAACTGAGTAAATCCGGCAGTTTAGTCCAACTAAATCTCTCATTCAATAACTTCAATGGTTCAATCCCAAGTGGAGGTCTCTTTAATTATTTAACATTTGAATCATTAAAGGGCAATCCAAATCTCTGTTGGTCATTAGCAGAAATTCACTGCCAGTCTGGGGATAGATCTGCACTACATTCTCACAAATTCCTGATTATGGTTGCCAGCTGCCTCTCTGCAACAGTTTTTGTTCTTACGCTTGCTTGTGGGTTATTAGGATACAAATTTAAAAAAAAATTCGAATTTAGAAGGATTGGTGTTTCAAGTAAGTCTTTTATTGCATTAAGATCTAGCCACTCAAGAATCACTTATAGAGAACTAATTGACGCAACAGGAGGGTTTGAGCAAAACAGATTGATTGGGTCTGGTAGCTTTGGACATGTTTACAGAGGGGTTCTAAGAGATAAAACTGTGGTTGCCATCAAGGTTTTACAGCTGCAAACTGGAAATTCCACCAAGAGCTTTGACCGAGAATGTCAGGTTCTGAAACAAATTCGGCACCGAAACCTGATGAGGATTATTACAGCCTGCAGTCTCCCAGAGTTTAAGGCATTGGTTCTACCTTTCATGGCCAATGGAAGCCTAGAGAGCCATCTTTACCCACAGACAAAGAGCTTTGGTTCTTTGAGCTTGATTACACGAGTGAATATCTGCAGTGACATAGCTGAGGGGCTTGCTTACTTGCACCACCATTCTCCAGTTAAGGTCATCCATTGTGACTTGAAGCCTAGTAACATCCTCCTAAACAATGAAATGAATGCACTTGTATCAGATTTTGGCATTGCAAGGTTGATTATGAGAGTTGGTGAGGCAAATGTAACAAGAAACACCAATAGTTCAACAGCCAACTTACTATGCGGCTCAATTGGATACATTGCTCCAGGTACCATTCTCTTTCAACTATAGAACCTCTATTGAACTTGATTTTTGTACAGGCCTTCAAAAAATATGATGATGTGTAGCTTTATGCATATAAGACATTATTAGTAATTCAATTAATCTGAATGAAAAAAGTGATTGGGAGGTTTTGTTTATTCATGTTAGAGCACACCCCCTAACTTGTTGGATGTTAGCTCAATTTTCATATAGTTTTTGCATATATTTAAATTTGAAGCAACTCAATTGGGTTGAGGATGATTAGATGACAATTCAAACCCAACTAAAATACCAGAACATTTAGACTTGGCAAAACTCAAATTAAGCATCAACTGAAGTTAGTATTCTCAATCTCATAAAATTATGCTGGGCGAGGTTAGTTGTACTTTTCCCCAATCCATGCTCAACCTGTCTAGAAAACAACCCAAAGTTTTCTTGGCATATATATATATATAAATATATATATACACACACACACACACATATATTATACATATACATGTACAACTTTCAAAATTCAGAGAACTTTCCCTCTCTTGATTTAAGAATTCTTTTGCACATTTTATGTCACTCCAGAATATGGACTGGGAAAAAATGCATCCACAAAGGGTGATGTCTACAGCTTTGGAATCCTTGTGATGGAAATTGTGACCAGAAAGAGACCTACAGATAACATGTTCAATGAGGATATGAGCTTGCCTATGTGGGTGAAGAGACATTGTCATGGACATTTGGATAAAATTATCGATCCATCTCTTCTAAAAGATGTAAGGATTCAGAGTCCTGAAATTAGAAACATTTGGGAAATTGCAATCATTGAGTTAATTGAACTAGGCCTTCAATGCACTCAAGAGGCTCCTTCAACCAGGCCCACTATGATTGATGCTGCCGATGACCTTGGTCGACTGAAAAGGTATCTCTCTGGTGACACAACCTCAACTTTTGCATCCTCATTGGGAACATCATCTTCTACTATCACAGGACAAAATAAATAAAACCTCGAAATGTCTAAATTTTACATGATAATTAGAAAGAAATAAAATTACTCAAAAGGGCTCAGAAAGTTTGTTTAATAAGAACTGCCCAAAGTCCTTCTCACATCTCATGTAAAAGTGGAAGACTTTTCAATTTGTTTTGAAGAAAAATCCTGGTTGAAGCTCTATTCCACCTTTAAAATATGCTGGATATAACAGAATGCCAACCAAAATAATGCAGCACTATAAAGACTGGCATAACAAAGGAAACAAGTTTTGCAGTTTACATTGCAACCAAATCTTTCCAAGATTAAGAACAGAGTCAGAAATTCTTTAGGTCCTTATGACACATGTAGCTGTTAAGACTTCACCTGCTAAAGATACTTAGTCCAGATATTTGGAACCAAGGATGCAGCTATGGACTGTCATTGCCTCACGTTGAGAGATCATGTTATCTAATAAAGGATGTCATTATGTATTGTGCAAGGGTAACTCCTTGAAATATAAAAGAGGTTATCTAACAAAAAGGTTTTCTGTTACCTTTGGAGTGTTTACCTCTCTCTTTTTCTTCTCCTGAATTGTGTTTTAGTTTCTATCTGTGCATGTGCATGCGTGTGTGTGTGAGAGAGAGAGAAAGAAAGACAAAAAACCAATATATTTCTATAAATCTTTACCATCATTATTTTCTTAAGTAAATATAATCAAATTGCTAGATGAGTTTTTATTCTTTCTTATGATTAGGTAAGAGGGATGTGACTGCCAAAGTTCACATCAAAAAAAGTCTTTAGCAGCATTACTTCTCGGTACTATACATCAAATTATATGCCACTATAGATTTATAGCAATGTATTCGCAGCATATCACTTTGCACCATTGAGAACTGTGTCGATATAAGCCATAGCGGTATATAATAAAATACCACTATTGACAACTCAATAACGGTGTTTATTTAGTCAAAAGTGGTATATCTATATGCCACTATAAACATAGAAAAACAACATTTATGTCTTTTGCGGCAATTAGAAATGCCACCATAGATATAACAATATAGCAGCAATAAGTAAATGACGCTATTGAGTTACAATTATAGAGATATTGTGGCGATTATATGCACCACTATAGCTCGCTCCGCTTGCTCACCTCCGACAAGACCCCCCCCCCCCTTTCAACTAATGTTATGCATCTTTACTCTTAATATAAAAATTTTTTACTAAAAATAAAGAAAAAATGAGATCCCCCCTTCCTCTTCATCCTCCTCCTAACCCCCTCCTTGTGTTCAGGAGGCTTACGCCTCTTGCATTCTGAACTACGCCTCATGCCTCTAGGTAGTTGAAAGCCTCGCGTCATGCCTCCACATTTTAAAACATTGGTGATACCTATAGCAGCATTTATATGCAATATTACAACTGTAGAGAACACTGATGTGGCCCCACTGCAGTGGTCCCCACTGTGTTCGTAGGACAGCATGTGTAGTTATTTGTTTCAGTTATAGTAGTGTCAGTTTGAGTCAGTTTGTTAATTCAGTTGTTATTTATTTCAGCTTTTATTTACTTTATTTATTATGTAAGTACTAAGGGCAGATGTGTCCTTTCCATTATGTACTAAAC
>NW_010729156.1:1511916-1538709 GCF_000365185.1 Nelumbo nucifera | reverse complement strand
AGGGTGGAGTCCTCTCTGACACTACTTGCAGTATATGTTGATGATATTATGGTGACAGGAAATGAAAGTCATGAGATTGAGTCCCTCAAACAGCTCCTTCATCAAGAGTTTGAGGTGAAAAATCTTGGTGCACTACGGTACTTTTTGGGTATTTATTCACATACATAAGATTAAAGGAAATTAAGGAACATAAAGTACAGAAGATAAAGGAAGTTGTGAAGTTGGACTGATACTTGCAATTCCAGAAATTGGGGATGTGCATCCTTTGGGAAGGATGGCATGTTGTGTAGAAGAAGGTAAAGAACGAAACTGGGTAAAAGCAGATGGAGTACTTGTCATGTGGTCGGTAGCTCCCGAGTCATTGACCCATGGAGATGTGGTAGAAAGAAGGCAAGTGGAGCTAGTACCTGATGTTTAAGCAAGAGTAGAAGTGGATGAAGATGTAGCTGCAATCAATCTATTATACTCTTCCTTTGAGATGGTCATAGTTTTCCCATCTAGCTGATTATTAGTAGCAATAGTCTGTAAAGATGTATTAGTCATTCCATCATGATAAATGGTTTGATTTTCATAACTCCTCGTTTTCTTCAACAAACAGAAATACTTGAGTGTATGGCCCTCATGATGGCAGTGTGAACAAAATCGAACTCCATACAAGTCTCTACAGTATGCAATGATGTAACCTTCTAACACACAGTGAGTGCAAAATCTAGTAGTTGTATTCCATCCACGACCACAACCACCTCTACCTCCAATATCACCTCTCCCACCATATGATCCAAATGGGCCACGTCCTCCCCATGTACACATCAACCACCACTTCCAGAAGTAACAAGGGCAGCACGATCAGATAAAGGAATAGATTCAGATAACCTAGCCCTTTGAAGTCTACAGAACACAACCTCTAAATCAGGTAATTATGGACTCCCAAGAATTTGGACTCGTACTAATATATATTCAAGTTTAATGACTGAGAGAAATTTAGTAAAACTTAACTCTTTCCTCTACTTTTCCATAATTGTGATATCACTAGTGACAGGCTAGTAAATGTTTAATTCTTCACAAATATTCACCATATCAGAATAATAATTTTCAAGAGACTTACCTCCCGGCTGTAAACTTATAAATGATTGAAACAACTGATATATCCGCGTGATATTATTGCTACCCGAATACATCCTCTTCACTTGATCCCAAATCTGTTTAGACGTATCCAGAAAAATAAGTGTGCTGATGATTTTGGTCTTTATGGAATTCCACAACCAAGTCTTAATTTGTGCATCTTGTTGTATCCACTTGAGTACTTTGAGTTTTCAGTCCCTGGTTTATTATCAGTAAGATACTTAAGTTTTCCATTGGCTGTGAGAGAAACTTCTATAGATTTAGCCCAAGTAGCATAGTTTCCACTTCCATTCAACTTAATGGTGGTTAACATAAAGTTTGTAGGTATCATAACAGTTGCCTTAGACTCCATTGTATCTTACTTAACTTCAATCAAAGTTACACACACTTCCAAAGGTTATTTTGACCTAACAAAACTGCTGAAAGAAAATAAGGGATGAAAATACCAACCTTGTCACTCTCACAATTATAAAAAGACAGCACCTTTCACTTCACGATTTGAAATACTTGTCTTGGCATCACTATTCAATCAGCTCACAACTTGTACACAGTCCAGATTCAGTTTTTCCATTGAAACGATGGATTCCCTCTTGGTTTGATTCCACTAGAGGGTCACGCACATCACCAGTCACTTTCCACAGCAGCTGTGATGGTATAGACCATCACAAATCACCCAGAAATCTATCTGGTTTCAACTCCAATCACTAACAATAGTTGCAGCACGCTTAGAAGAGAAAAAAAAAAATCAATCAATTAGGGAGGAAAGAAGAAAAAAATCCCTAATCACTTCACCTGCTCCGATACCATGAAAAACATGGTAATCACTGTCAATCAGTAATGAGGCAGCAACCAGAAATAAAAGAAAAGAAAAAAAGGAGAACGTATAGAATGAAGAGGAAGAGAAAGAGAACGGAGAAGACTGAAAGAAGACAACTACATCAAAACTGAATAGAGAATAGTCTAGAAGTCCTCAGCCCACTACTTATATTAGTGTAAATAAAATGTGCTTACAAAAATACCCCTGTTTATGATAAATTTTGGACAGGAGTGCCCTTACTAAAAGAATGGAAATACTAAGCTATCCTACTGCTCCAAATATTATTCCCCTCAACAAACTCTCATTTTTTTATTGAATCCTATATTTAAGATATTTATTTCATAAAATAAAAACAAATAAATTCTATCAATTAGATCTACATCCAATACTTTTAATAATATAAAATAAATGATTTTTAAAATTTACGCAAAAATGGAACTGTTTTTCCATCGTGGTGGCAAGTAAACATTTCAATTATCCAAGTCAAGTGGGCTAGTCCATGACATCATAATTAAATAAAAATCTTTTAAAATATAAAAAAAAAATATAGAAAATTTGGGCACATCTCTAATGTTATATATATATAGATAGATAGATAGATAGATAGATAGATAGATAGATACTAATCACATTAAAGAAAAAGTTTGATAAATAATAATTATTCTTATTGATTTTGGAATAAAATATAAATTTAAAACCAATACAACCCTTGATATCATAATTAAAATGGAATGATATAAAAATACAAAAGCATTATGTAATAATACAAAAAAATTGTAAACAAGATTTAGGCACCTATCTAATATTTTATATTAATCATATTAAAGAAAAATAAGTGTGATAAATAAATAAAAATTAAAATAAGTGTCATATGTGTCAACCATTGATTTCATAAATAAATAATAAAAATTAAAAAAAAGATAAAAATACAAAAAATGAAAAAGATAGAAACACTATAGAAAACATTTGGACATATCACTAATATTTTAAATTAATCATATTAAAAGTTAGACACGATAAATGAGAATTGTTCTTAATTTTTTATTGATGATATAAATAAAATACAAAATACAAAATTCAAAATTCAAAATTAACCCCAAAGGGAAATCGTTTCCTGTTTGGTGGTAGATCAATTTAGTATTTTGGGTCAAATGTGTCAACTTGTGAAGTTATAATTAAATAATAAAATTTTAAAAATATAAAAACACAAAAATATACAAATATATATATATATATATATATATATATATATATATATATATTATGTAGAAAACATTTGGGAAAATTGTAGAAAATTTTGGGAACATACATACATACATACATACATATATATATGTTGAATTAATTGTTCTGATACATATAAAACCGAAAAAAGCACATCAAGTATTTCTTGAGTTATAAAGCTGGTCATAGGGTTAGTTTGGTCTTTTTGCTTTTATTTCTTTGTTGTTTCTTGTGTTAGACATTGTCTTTTGTCTCAAGGGTAATAATGTAATTATATCACTAATATAATAAAAACAAGGCTTTACATATTAGAAAACACATTGTACCAGAAGATGAATCAGACAACATGTAGAGAGGTTGTGTGAATCAAGATGAAATGTTGGATACTATACCTCTAACCTTGCTTAAAACACACATTTAGTCTTGAACTAGATCATCCATTTTCCATTTTGGGGAACTGACCTAACCTAAGAACTAAAACCAATTAAGCCTTACTCAAATGAGTTTCAACCAGATTACATCAGATCAGAGGGTTGACACATGCTAATTAGATTAACAATTCTTTCAAAGAAGTTAGAGTAGCTTATTGACTGATCTCCTAAAGTTATCACAATGGGGCTATCATCCTGCCAAAACATAAAACACAACAGATTAGTAACAGAGACACCAAAATCTGTCATTAAAATGACCACACAAGAGGAAACCTGCAGGTGGTCACTTACCAAACCCTGCAAATAATCCCATTACTTTTGTTTTCTTAAATTCAAAAAAGTGAAGATCTATGGTGATAGAAATGTCTTGCCCATCTTAACGAAACAATTTTTTTTAATAGAAAAATATAGTCTGCATTGGATAGAACTTTTTGGCCAACAGGTATTAACCAATAAATCCATGGATTCATCTCAAGTAATAAGATGGTACCCTTGGAGAAGATTCAATTGCAAGGAAGCAAACAAGAAACTCGGTACCCATGCTAATTTTAGTTGTTGACATACCATAACAAATACAGTAACAATTATATAAAAAAAAAAAATCAATATTTGTTATCAGTACTTTCAAGTTTTCAAAAATGAATGTTACAGTAAGAAATCATGCTTTCAACTTTGAAAAGATCAACCATCTTAACATAGAGTAATCAACCAAGAAATAACAACTAAACAGTGTAAAGCATAACAATGAATCAAAATTTATAACAGGAGGATAGAGAGAGTTTGAAGTACTGTGACACAACGCACATCGGAAATGGCATTAGAATGTGCAACCCAATCGCAAACTCTAGCTTCATATGAAACCAAATTAAAAGTAATGTTGCACTTCAAATGTTGCAAGGAATGAAAATGAAAGTAAGATACGAGTAACTAAAGAGATAGATGAGGCTAGGAAATCAAGATAGCAATATATCTGCATTTTCTCGACAAGAGGTTAAAGACAGAAGTTTTTGACATGTCATAAATGCTAACATACCCACCATCCACATCAGAAACACCAAGAAAATGAGAATTCTTGCCTGACAGCAAAACCAACAAAGTGACAATTCAAATAAGACTTTACTTCTTCAAACAGAACTCCTTGAGAACAAGCTCGATTTACCCACCTTACAGAATGAAATAACCATTAGAGTATTCACTATGCCATTGTGCTCGATGGATAAAACCTGGGAACCAAAGCTGCTGGGATCTGACGCCAAATAGCCGAGGTGTCGGTGTTTCCAAACTGCATGGATTAAGGGTGAATGGAAATTGGTAAAAAAAGAAGAAAGATGGCAAAAAAGAAAAAAAAAATGGAACTGGTGAAGCACCTATATATCCATTGAGCTCTCTCATTTTGAGATCTCGAAAAAAGATGAAGAGTTAGAGCTCACCAGTTGCAGTGCTACTGATCAAGAGAAAGAGAGAGGGATACCTGAGATTTATAAGTGACACCTGAATTCCAAAGATGAAGAATGAGCCAAAGAAGCCCTAGATTTTTCAATCACCAATTCCAGGAGAAAGGAGAAAGAGTTTCAGTGGGGAAGTTCACTGGAGAGAAAGAAAATGAGCAGGCACGGATGGGAGAGAAATTGTGGCATTTCTAGTAGCAGTTCTCAACAACTACTGCTAGAAAATGCCTATATTGTGGCGTTATGTGAAACCCCTCTATAAAAAAATGCCACCATAGGCATATTTTCTTGTAGTGGGTGAAAACTAAGAAAATATTTCCTTTGTGAGGTTGAGAGAGTAATATGCATATCAAAGCATCTTGAAAGCCAAAGAAGTTTCCGTATGAGCTAAGTAATAGGATGTAGATGCCAAATGAAGAAAGCAATTCTTGCATACAATTCCATGAAAAGACACTTGACATATAATATGGTTTTTCAAGTACATTAAAGTATTCTTGCATAGTATACATTTTGTGTCACAAAAAATAAATAAATATATCCCAACCATAGTCGTTTCCATTAGTTCATGCCACTTCTTGAAAGCCAAAGATGTTCTTTCCCAACTTTTTGTAATTTCTAGTACTCTGTTGAAATAAACATACAGCAGCACTTCTGGAACTGATGTTGCATGAAGCTCAGTTGATCTTTCTTGAGGCAGTAACATTTGAAACAGTTGCACCAAATCCAAATAATCCATATTACAAAATCATTGTATCAAACTGATATCCAACAAAGTATTAAACAATTAACTCATGCTAATCGTCCAGTACAAACAGTGCAAACTCTACACATCCATGTTTGGAAAATCTGCAAACATCCATAGAAAAAGTCTTTTCAAGAACACATAAATAAGTAGAAAATCAAGTTAACCTGGTAGAAACTATCATGGAATCAAAATAATGGTATTGAAACATAACCAATAAGATATACCTCAGTGACAGAACATACTGGAGATTCATCAAGTGGAGGCAACTGCCTATTCCTTCGGTCAGAGTTTACCACATTGATCTTTTCATGAATCTCCTTTAACATATTCAGTTCCTCTTCCCTTCGATTAGAGGCTTCTTGCTTAATACTTCTATCATTCAAAAGTAACTCTAATCGTTTACTAAGCTGCCAAACCTCAGATTGCAATAGAGTAATATCAACAGGAGGAGCCACAGAAAAGGAGTCATGTTTAACCTCATTTGTTTGTTTAAAAAACATGCTCTCATGCTTTGCATAGGGCAGAACATTCTTTGCACACTTGGCTTTGTCTTCTAAATAGCAATCTGAAGTTCCCTGTGGGACTGAATCTGCCTTTCCAAGCCTGGTCTCACCATAGTGGATGAATGTTTGCCATTCTTCTTTCTTTGATCCAGAGTGTTTGTAATTTTCATGACTTTGTGGGACTTCAAATATATCATGGACACTTTTTGTGAAAGATGTACTTCTAATATTTTTTGTCTCCAAGCATGGAACATCAGATGCATCAAGCTCAAATATATTCTTGGGACTTCCAACCTGAGAACTTGAAAGTGAGAGTGTACTTCCAACATTCAACTTAACCTCCATGGATTTTAGTGGATCACTTCCTATACCAATGTCTTTATTATGAGGTAAGTCAACTTGTTTATCCAACCATTCGATTTGTTTCCAGTATGAATCATGGTCTGCAACAGCAGATTCTTCAGACACCTTATGCATCTCATTGTCCAGAATATCAGACTCAAAATCCAGTTTATCAATTGTCCTTGGAATCAATTCTTGAAGCAAAAGTGCAGACCCATCTTCTCCTACAATACCCTTCTTAGAACATGAATCTTTATGTTGAGCTGCAGGGAGAGAATTGTTCTTTTTTACAGACTGATGAACACCAATATCCTTGAAATAGGCTTCATTTCTACGCACAAACTGATTATTCAGCTGCCCAATATATGAATCATTTAGACCCACACTCTGTAGTTTGTTCTTGTAAGCCTGAACTTGGAACTCAAGTGAAGCAATCTCCATTTCTTTCTGAAATATGAGCTCCTCAAAAATAGCCAGAGATTCCTCAGCATGGTTAATCTTTTCCTCTGCCATTCTCTTGTATTGACTTGCTTCCATCTTTTCAGCTGCCTTTTCTCCTTGTAGACGCAATATCATGGATAAAGCTTCAGTAGCAGCTGTGGCTGAGGCTTCTCTTTCCTCCTCCAATTCTGTAGTCAGTTTATGAAGAAGCTGTTGTTGGGTAAGAAGCGCTTCTTTGAGAGCTATACTCTCAGTTTCGGCCATTCCCAACGAAACTCACGATGAGAAGTAACCAAACTTAAACTGCACTTGATGAAGAATAATATTTCCCAATCTGTATGCAAACCCAACTGAGAAATAGCAACATGCATTACCAATATCAGAAGTTTGAAAACACAAAAATCTTATGGAAAGATTAATAAAAACCAAATTGACAACATCTCATGGTGCCCAAAGCAGAGGGAAGAAATTGGAAAAGCAAAACAAGGACAAAAACCATAGAAATCAGAAAAGGTACTACCCTACCATCTGTTCTTCCTAATTAAAAATAGCACTAAATGATTTTCTTGATAGGTGCCAAGAAGTAGAATTTTAAAAACAATAATCAATAATACTGAAAACCAGGTGGATTACATCTCAAGGTGCCAAAAGAAAATTCTGAATCTGAAAGTCCATCACCAGCCATGAGCCATCCTAATCAAGATAGTATTGTGCATATCTCCTTGGTAGGTGCTAAGGTGTAAAATTAAAAATCTTCAATAACCATAAAACGAAGGGAGAAAAGGAAGAACAAGAACCCAAGAAGTCGGTTTACCTTATAGATGCGGAGATACCCAGAGAAAGACCCAAATGAGAAGAAATACACTGTGAACAGCTACGAGCCTCTCTCTCTCTCTCTCTCTCTCTCTCTCTCAAAAACAGCTTCAACTCACAAAATCAAAGCGTATATAACCTTCAATGTCAAGCGTCAACTTCACTCCAAAGCCTCCCCCAGCCAACAATTAGATACTTGGGCGTAATCAACAAAGCCAAGACAGCATAAACAAAAAGAAACCCTTAAAATCTCTTGAGAAAAAGACTCTTAACGGTCAACATTATTACAAGAAAATAAAAGAGGAAACAGAAAGAGAAAGTAAACCCAGTAGAATACAAATGCATCAGTTTACATAAAGATTGCTCACTTTCCTTTCTTGTCTTTCAGGAGGGTTCCGATCAAGAAGAAAACAAAACCAAAGAAACCAACAAAAAACTACGTAGGTTTCTCACTTCCAATGACAGGGAACGAAGCTTCTTAGAATGGGAATTCTACCTGGATAAAACAAACCCACAATTATAATAATTAATATTTCTTTATTAAACCCTAGAATTGATCTGAGAAGTGTCGGATGCAGAATGCATCCATATCTTAAGCAAGATAACGGATTCTTTTCTGTTCAATAATAATAATTAAAGCACACCCATGATCCCATGGGCGTTGCTTCTTTTTCATTTCCTTCTACCCGTTATCCCACTTTTCTTTATTGAATCTTCAATTTTTTTTTCAAAAAGTCGTTATTAAGAAGCACAACGGCTAATCTTCGCTTTTGATAAATCTGGCGTTTTCTATTAAATAAAAAGAGAGAATTTTTAGGTTGACTCCCTCTTCCTTTTTTTTTTGATGAGTTTGACTCCCTCTTCCTTCCACCTATACCCATTACAATTTATTTTATTCTTTTTTATATCCTTCTCTCAATAAGCATGTTATTTGCCACGTGGCTAGTATCAGTAGCTAAAATCTATTCACTATGAAAAAAAGGTGAAAATATGGAGAAGGGTACTTTTGTATCTTAATACAATCGGTTCTTTTTCTCGGATAATGTTGTGGGGGCCATTTTTAACCGACCATTCCGACCAGACCTCATAAATGGCGCCACGTGGCAAAGGGAGAATTGGGGAAAGGAAGCATCATTAGTGTCGGCTTATTAATCAATAAATAAACCCCAAAGTTGTTCCCCAGTCATTAAGGTGTTGAAAACAGAACAAATAACTTGTTTTAGTGGTCTTCTGCTTTTAGCCTTTTACTTCCATCACATGATGCATCCGCATCTGGAATCTTGGACTTTGTTGCTTATGAAGACATCAGATAGAGAGATCCATATCCGAACTCAGTGATTCAAGCAAATGATCTCAACCATTCAAGTGGTGGGACCTACACTATTGATCCTCTATTCTCTTTTGTTCAAATGAGCAATGAGATATGTAGTACTGTGATGAGAATTTTTAATTTTTTAGGTTTAATGAGTTTGTGCAATGAGATGAAATGTTCCAGTTCTGTGTTCTTGAAAAGGATTATACCCAACACACCCTAGGCAATTACTAAAAAACTCTGCACCATTATTTAAATGTTGAAATACCATTGTCTTGCTTTATAGGACAGTTTGTCTGTAACATTATTAAGAGACAAATTCAGGGTGTTTCCTTTTGAACACTGGTAGCAGAGGAGAGAGAGTGAAGGAACCTGCAAGGAAGGTAGTGGTGGCTGAAGTTTAGTACATCATTATGACTGTTGGGATTAATTGACTGAGGAGGTGACTGGAGCAATGAATAGATATCAGTGTTGGAAGTGGTGATTTAGAGAGAAAATCAAAGACAGTTTAGGCTGAGGGTAGAAGTGGACAGGCAATGAAAGAAAGGCTAAACAAGTAATGATGCATGGGCAATGAAGATAGAGAATAAGAGAGTGGATGAAATTAACTGATGATTTTAAGAGGCCAATTTGATGACGAGTCTGGAAGAGATGGGGAAAGCATGTGAACAGATGGAAGTAATGAGTAAGCAGTAGCGAAACAGTGGTAAACCAGAGAGGAAAGCAGAGGTAGTGGTTAGTTAGGTTTTGGCTAATGACAGAATTCATATATTCAATTGTGAGAAAATCAGAGATGGTGGTGATGTTTGGTATTGAATATCAGTACAGTTCATATATTCAATAGAGAGAAAATCAGAGAGAAATGACGCTTGATTTTGGTTAATTTTTAGAGTTCATGTATTCAAAAAAAGCTCCAGTGATTCACTTAGGATGGTTTGAATCCAGTAAATGATTTATTAACACCAATTTACAGTACACATCAATGGTATATTAACTGAAATCTTGGTACAGCAAAAAAAACCTAGCTGGCTAAAATTAAGATTAAGAGAGAGATTAAAGCTAGAGCTTTCCCATGGCAGTTTTTGGCTTGCATATGGGCCCCACCAGACAGCATATGAGCAATGTTTACCTATATGGTGAAAAATCTGAAAAGCCCATTATTTTGTCCTTGAGGTAAAAAAGAGAGAAATTTCCGTTGAAGCTTTTTTTTGTATGGCTTCTCCAAAAGCAGCTCAACCAAAGCTTCAACAAAGGGACCCGGATGTCAGAGCTACAAGCAATCAGAATCTTTTTTATTCCTGAATCTCGACCGTTGTGATTGCGAGCATGGTTTGAATTGTTAAATAGAAATGTCCCAGAATGGCCAACAAATGGGTCAGAAACACAGAATCTTTGGTCGATACTCAGTACCAGCTTTATAGTAAACAATTTCTTGGACAAACTTATGAACTCTACGGAGACCAATCACTAGCTTTTACAGTTTTCCCGCCAAACCCACTCCCCCACCCCATTTGTTAATTGTCGAGCACACAATTAAAGCACTCGAAGTTGGCTTTTCCATTGGGTCTCTAACATGGGAATGAGCTTTTCTGTATCTTAGATTAGATCGGATAATGGAATCCACTACCACTGGCACTCACACTCCACATTATTGACAAAATTCCCACTCTCAGTCTTGAAAAGCAACCCGCCCATTTTGTTCACTTACTCTTCTGTTCGTCCAAAATTTCGCTCCCATTTCTCTCAAATTGCAAGAGTTTTGCTGCATTTTCATGCAATGCAAATTGCAAAGCCATGAAACGGCAGCCAGGCCATGCAAACAAGCACCTTCTTGATTAATGCTTAATACAACGTCGCAGTTTCAGGCTTTCAGCAACTTTAAAAGTAGAGGATTCGGGATGACAAGCACCACCACGTTTAAACTTAAATGTGCCCAAATTGTTCCCTTTCATTTGTTTAGTTTTATCAGGAAAATTGTTTATTTATTCCTTACTTGCAGAACTAGGAAGCCATAAAAGCGGGGTAAAAACCATAGGATGTTAACCTGCTTGAGACTGGAAAAACCATTACTCAGCAAAACCAGAATAACTGTAAACTGTAAGGGTCCCTTCGGTTCACAGTAATAAGGGTCTAGAATCAGAATCAGAATCAGAATGGTCCCAACTGTTTGGTTGAACAGAATCAGAACCCCATTTTCATTCCTTGAGGATTGGGAGAATGGCCCATTCCCTCCCCCTCCCTTGGAAATGAGAACCAAGAGGAATAAACCATTCCAATTCTGATTCCAACTAAAACAAACAGATACTAAAAGACTTTTTTCTCAACTTTTTGTTTCTCTCTTAATTCTATAAAAACAAACACAGCCTAAAGGATAACAACTTAAGATTTTCATTTGACATAGAAACACGTTTCTATGTTAAACCGGAAATGAGATAGGACATCCAGGCACATGGAACATGGAAGAGATATTCCCATGTTGGTGCCTCCACCACTCAATTTGATGCGGATATAGGTCTTCTGAACAGAAGCATTCTTTCCATATAATAAGGCATAAATGAAGTGTGAATTGCTTGCAAGAAAACTCAAATACGACCTAGTCTATCTCATCTAGGATGAAGATTTAGATTTGAAGAGGC
This sequence comes from Nelumbo nucifera, assembly GCF_000365185.1. The sequence goes on along the minus strand of NW_010729156.1, from coordinate 1,526,875 downwards.
TTGAAGGATCTCTTACATTAATTGTTTGCAAGGAGCCCAACAAAAAAAAAGGATAAAATAGTTGGGGCGCTTTGGGAGAGATGGCAAATATTTTAGGACTATAACCCAAGAATCAAGGCAGTAGCATGAAGCCATGAAGAGAACAGTTGGAACGAGTGCATGAAATGTAATAATTGAACTTAAATAACATTTTAAATATTAATAAACCAGTAAGTCTTCCCACTTAAACCGCAGGAACATAATAACAGTAAATCAACCAGATTGATCTATATGGAATGGCAAATTGAGTGCTAAAAATGATCATTTTCACCAAAATTACATGAATCAGATATCAAAATCACCCAATCTATAAAATTCTTGTAAGAAATCAATTAATCTTCCAATTGGATCTTATGGTATAAATCATCCAATTGTATGAAATAGACTGGGGTAGCAGATATGATGGTCAGAGATCCAACCCGCTTTTCTTGAAAAAATTTACAAGATAAACTGCAAAGCCACAAGTACAGAACATACAATTTGGTGGAATATTTCTTGATCGAACCTATACCAAAATCATCACTGTTCAGATAGAAACAAAAATGAAAGTAATGGTGCATCACCATGGAATGTTGACTAACTTAAAGAAAATTTGCATTAAAAGAACAGCTAAATTGTTAGGATAATCAACTTTATTTGACTAGAAAGTGACCCACTCTTTGAACCATATAGATTACAAACACAAATGCAGTTTGATGGTTACCAGGCAACTAGCAAACATCTATGCAGCAATTAACAAATACCTCAGCATCCTATGCTCTCCAAGGTTGAAGAGTTTATAAAAGACATTCTGCAAGCAACAACATATTAGCTAATCTCTCAGTGTGTACAATGAAGGCCACATTTCCAGCATCACAAAGAAGCAGACACAAAAGCAGAGAACGTAGAACATTTCTTGTGTTTCTTACAAGTGTGAACAGAAAGAAGTATGCACTCACATTCTAACACAACTGAAACAACAGTATCATTATCTTATTAATCCACAGGAACTTCAACTTCCATCTTCAGCCCAGAGTTGCCAAGAATCTGCAAATAATATATAAGGTTTTATCTTAAATTGATCAACAAACTCATAGTTAAATAAAACAAGTCTTAGAAACATTTAACATACTGAGGAACAAATTTGGTAGTACAAAACTCTAGCAGACATGATAAGGTAATTTCAGTTTTTTTAAATTATTTATTAATAACAAAAAAGATACACCCCCACACCTACACAGCAAGGAGCTGTAAAATTACTACCTCCACATGTACAAAAAGCATTGATTAAACATTACAAAATTGCAAATCAGCATTCAAAAAAGAGCTGTATGGTATATCCATAAAACATCCCTGCACTGCAGCCCAATAATGAATTCTACCCCGCAGTTCCTTTACAATTGCCTCTTATGTTTTACCAATATCTTCAAAAATTCTGACATTTCTTTCCATCCACATGGTCCAAAAAATTGCCAAAGGCAGCACTCTCCATACTACTTTTCCTTTTTTGCTCAAACCCTTCAACTGCCAACAAGTTAAAAGCTCCACCACAGATTTCAAAAAGCAAATATGAAGCCCAAAAATGTCCAAAACTTTGGACCACAACCTTCTAACAAACAAACAGTGCAAAAATAAACGATCAACTGATTTCACTTCCTCATCACAGATACAGTTAATGCTATCAATTAGACAACCCCTCTTCAACAAATTATCTCTGGTCAGACATCTGCTAAGAGAGGTTATCCACACCAGAAAAGAAACCTTCATTGGAGTGACTGTACACCATATACCTTCCCAACAGAACTTACTCCCCCCCCTCTCCACCAGTATGCTATAAAAGGACTTAACAGAAAAACAGTCCTTGCACCATCTCCATTCTATTTTATCAGCATCCCCTGATCTGCTTGGGTTATGTCTGTATAACTTTTGTAAAAGGTCAGTCATTTGCTCCACCTCCTAGTCGTTTAGATTCCTCCTAAAAGTAGGATACCACACTGTTGTACCATTATGAAATGACAAGTCCACCACCATAGCTTCTTTGTTCTGAGCTATATCAAATAAACAAGGGTATGCCTCCTCCAACCAGTCTCACCACACCAGAGGTCATCCCAAAATCTTACCCTTGTTCCATCCCTGATTTTATATCTGATCCCCTTTAAAAAATCTGGTTTAGCAATCTGAATTCCTTTCCACAAGGCACACCCATAAGTAAGAGTAGCATCACCTGTGTCCAAGTTATCTCCCCTTTGATCATATTTAGCATGACTAACTACCCTCAACAAAACCAACTCATTATATCTCCAATGCCACTTCTCTAAGTAATTATTTGAATAAGTACTTAAAATAAGTGGTGGGACCACACAATAAGTGGAAAATAAGCACTTATGTTTGGAAAAAAAGCCCATAATTAATGCTTATTTTCAAAAAACTGCTTAATAAAAAGCCAACAGGAATAAGTGCTTATTCCTGTTTCATGGGACAAAAATTTCCCCATAGAAGTTCACAAATGACCGCATATGCCCCCGTGGATAGAGACAACTCTATCATCTTCACTTTTGCGCAAGAAGCTTGCAGCAGCGGTGGCAGTGTGCAACCAGGGATGACCGGTGAGCTCCCATTGGCTTTTGTTTCCAGGAATGTGAAATCCTCACATATTCTTCTACATTTTGTTGGTCGTTTTGGGCATTTCTCTGGTTTTTTGGGTTGAAAACCCATTCTTGTGCCATTTTTTCACCAGATCTGCAATTGGGAAGACATCTAACCACCTAGTCGGCATCGATTCCAGGTTTGGTGAGTTCTGCACTTTTTTTAATTGTCCTAGCTATTTATGAATTGTTTAAACATTTTTGTATTTTTCTTACATACCAATGTGAATGAAAATGATAATACCTGAAATTTTCTTGTACAAAAAGTTGTTAACATTTTATTTTTTTAGTGATTTTATTGATTGCAATCTTTTCTGTGATTATATAGAAAGAAAAACATTATTTGTTATTATTGGAATATTAATCTGAATTTCATTTTGGCAAAAATATTGGTATATTTTTTCTTCATGAATGGAATGATAATCCGAATTTGGTGGTTTTTTTCTATGATATTAGTATTTTTATTATTAATTTATTTTAGCATATTATTATTGTCAAATTATTATTATTATTATTATAAGATTTGTTTAGTTATTTTTTGTATTTTCTTATATAAAATATATCATAAAATAGTGCCATGTGCGTGACATGTGGGCCCATGTGTGTCATGAGGGTTAGAGTTGCCAATTTCATCAAAATGGTTCAATTCAATATTCATAAAATAACATTTATATGCATTAATTTGGGGTTATAATTGTCATTTCAGCAAAAATAAGTACTTATTTGTTAGGTGGCTCACAAAAACACTATATCCCAAATAAGTACTTAAAATAAGTGTAAGTTGTTTAGGAAAGGACCACCAAACAATAATAAGTACTTATTTCTCAAACCACTTATTCACCAAGCATAGTCTTAATTAGACAAAGAGTCAATACCTTAAATATAAGACTTAATGAGAGAGAATTGAATGAGGTGAAAAGTAGTAGATCACATTACTATTTATGCCCTCACAATTAGAGAGGGACCCAATTCAAAAATAGGGGTATTTTAATCAAGAAGAAAGGTTTCACAAGCTTATTCGTACTTTTAATAGTAGATAGATATAGATATTGGAGCTACTCCCGTGTTCTTTGGAATAAGTTCATTTCTGGTTCTATTTAGTGATTTTAATAGGAACTTGCATGTGAATGCATATAGAGGTGGTAAAACTAGAAAGGATAGGTAAGCACTATCACATTTTGCATGTTAATGGCAGATTTAGGATTCTATAAGGAAGCGCAATTGTTCGAGTGTAGGGTCTTATGAACACAGTCTTCATCTTAGAGGTCAGTCTTCGAGAGCATGAGGAATTTTTCATCATTGCCTGACTGGGATGACAATTGCAAATGTTAGCAGATGATTTACTTTGGCAAATGGTCAAGAAGATCAACTCTGCAAGTGGCTTAAGGCCAAGGAATTTGAAACAATGAAGGTTCATGTTGAGTCTTTGGATATAGCTACAATCAAGATTAAGACTCAAAGTTGGTCAGCACTTACTCGGTGTATTCTTCAGACAGCTTGGACCACCTGCCAGGTTGTAAGAGATCTAGAAACATGGAGTTCTATGTTGTGGTGATGCAAAACCTACCACCTAAGGATTACCAAGCAACAGAAGTGCAGAATAATTTTTCAGCTAGGTACCAATCCTGTAGTTTTCTCACTTGTTTCATCACTTCACTCCATTGCTTGTTGCTTTCTTCGCATGCTGGGAAATATGAGTCTATTTTGCCCATTTTCTCCATCCCCCTCTATCAAAATGACAAAAAAGGAAGGAGAGTTTGCTTCTTATTCCCATATTAGATCTCCTCTATCTCTGCCCTGCTTCCATGTGGGCAGAGACCCCTGTAGAGAATGAAGAGGGGCCAAGGATCTTCCTCTCAAGTCTCAACAGTACTTCTCAAGGCTCCACTGTCCCCCCTAAACAAGCAAAGAACACTACAGGGCAACAGGTGAGAAAATGGAAGTGCACTAACACACACAAAGCTCTAAAAGGAGGGGAAGACCAGGCAAAGGAAGGTCCTTGGGCTGTGGGTTTGAACCAAGGCCTTGCTAGTCTACCCTTAGGAAGAGTTTGTCCATGTTTCTAATGGAGTGTGGCTTGTATGGCGAGGTCTGGTGGACTGTGGGCCTCTCTCATCTATTGCATGATGCTTGGTTGGAGTGGTTAAGTCTAAGCGAAGTCCTCTCATGGATAGGCTAGGATAAGGGCTTTCCTTTGTTTGTGCTTTTTTCCTACTGTTGTTTTCTCCTAGAGCCTAGTCCAGTTTTTAAGGGGCTGGGTTTTAGGAGGTGTTGTGTCTGAAGAAGTATGGTTTTCTCTTGGTTGTACGCCGTTTATACTATTTTCTCTTTATTTAATAAATAATACCTTACCATTCTCAAAAAAAAAATTGCATTTCTGCTACTTTGATTTTTGGGCAAGTAGTTTCGTGGATGCGCAAAACTCAGTCCATATAGCATTTCCAGTCTTAAAATCATTTTAAAATTTTCATTTTAGCCTAAGTGGTATCATATAGGACTCGAGATGCAGCCCTCCATTTTGACCATCCTATTCTAATTCTATGGGTAGCATCCTCTTTTTTTTTTTTTTTTTTTTGATAAATAAGCAATGTTTCATTAATATCAGTTACAAGCTTCCCATGGGTGGCATCCTCTTTGATCTCTCCCTTGTTATGGATTATCAAACCAAGGTAACAAAAGAGGTCACATTGAGATATCTCTTGATCTATAATAATGACCAAGTCTTGCAGTCCATGAAATCCATATGTGAGACAAGGAAGAAACATCCATGGGGTTCTACATTCATTAAAGTGGTGGAGGGGTTTCATGTTCTTGAAGGCAGAAAATGCTACCCCTATTACTCTAAAGCTAGATAAGGTGCAGAAAATAAGAGATTACTGACCTACCATCCTTTTAAAAGGTAAAGCATGTTCTATAAAAAATGAGATAGAAAACCCATGTACACCAAGGATCTGTACATTGGGAATATACAGTTAAGTCCTTTGATTTACAAAAAGAGTAACTAACAAAAAACGTATCATATATTTTGTTTTTGAACAACCTATGAATCCCAGTCCAAGATAAAACTCTCCCATTTAGATTAGCCTTCAGTCATCCTCAATGGGAGTATCTACATGCTCACAGAACAAGTTTTGACATCTTGTCTCAAATCAGGTATTGGCTCCATCGTTTCTTCACAAGGTGCATTTGAAAAAGGATGACAAATCCTAGATGGTATGTTAATTGCCAATGAGTGCATTGGTTCAAGGGAATGACCTAGTCAACCATGTGATGTATGCAATACAGACCTCAAGAAAGCTTACAGCCACATAAAATGGGATGTCATGGATTATATTTTGCACTATATGGGTAATAGGCTTCAGTCACAAATGATGAAAGAGGTTCCAGTGAATCCAACAAGGGATGTCCGTGCTAATCTTAGGGTACTGGAGAGGAGTTTCGTTGGTAGATTTGTCAACTCCAAACCAGATATGGAAGAAGTTAGGAAGTGGGTTGTTGCTGTCTGGTGCCCCAAAAGACATTTGTAGGTGAGGAAACTAAACACGGGGTTCTTTCTCTTTACGTTTGATAGTGTGGAGGAGGCAAACTTCATTTTGGAGAGAATAAAATGAGACGTGTTTCCCAGGTCTTAGAATCGGGAGGTGGAACCCCCTAGTTGGCGCTATTAGAGATTTGGATCCGACAAGCCTGGTGTGGATAGCCATCTTTGGCATCCCGTTGCATGTGTGGAGTAATCCTATGCTCAAAGTGGTTGGAGACGCTTGTGGGAGGTTCAGATCTGTTGATGCAAAGACGAACTCCTGGCAGAATTTGAATGTTGTGCATATATTGGTGGAGGTGTCAGAAATTCAAGCGGTGCCTTCTCTGCTTTCCCTTCGTTTTGCGGGGGAGAGTTATGAATTGAGATTAGTAGTTAAAGGATCCTACCCGTTAAGGTGGGTGGATAATTTTCTTCAGTGGAAGGGACCTACTGGCGAAAGTGTTCAGACCTCTGCTGTTGCAGGTAAGAAGTCAAACAGTCAGGAAGTGGAAGGAAGAACTGAGGTTGATGATTAAATGCAGAAGCTGGGTCAAAAAAAAACAAAAGGGGAAAACAAAGAAAAAAGGTCCAAATAGAAAGAAAGAGGGGAAAGAGAAGCTAGAGGAGCATAGTTCTGAAGGAGCTGGTGTAAAAAAGCAGAGAAAGAAAAAATTGAGGTTGAAAGTCTAAGATGTGAGGTGGATTATGATAAAGGGAGTGTTGCAAAAAAGGAGAAGCAGCAGTAAGTGATTTGTTTGGTTAAAGGGTATTTTGTCGCAGTCTCCATGGTTGGGCATACACACAATCTTGGGGAGCTTCAGGGGGAATAATAACTTTGTGGAAAAAATGCAGAGATGGAGTGTACTAAGGAGTTAATTGGGAGGTACTCAGTGTCCATCAAGTTGAAGCAGATGATGGATGATTGGGAATGGGTTTTAACTAATGTGTATGGACCCACCTCTTATAAGGAAAGGGAGGGACTTTGGGAGGAATTAGCAGCAGTGAGAGGTCTATGGGAGGGACCCTGGTGTTTGGGAGGAGATTTTAATGTCATAAGATTTTTGAGTGAATCAAACAGCCCAAATCACTGAGTTACAACGAGAATGAGGAAGCTTAACCTCTTCATAGAGAGCTTTGAGTTGTGGGATTTACCTATTCAGAGGGAAAATTATACTTGGTCAAATTTTCAAGAGGTTCCCACTTGCTGTAAGTTAGACAGATTCCTTTTCACAACTGATTGGGAAGTGGCTTGGAGGGGCTTAGTAGTTACAACTCTGCCAAGACATGTTTCAGACCACTGCCCAATAAGTTTGACCCAAGAGAGATTGGGGGGTGGCCCCAGTCCTTTTAGATTTGAGAATATGTGGCTTTTGCACCTTGAATTCTTGCCAAAGGTGAAGGAGTGGTGGGAGGAAGATTAAGTGGATTTCAGATGGAAGGGTTATAGATTCTATAAGAAATTGCAATTGCTGAAAGCAAGAATTAAGTTGTGGAATGAAGAGAGTTTTGGAAAGATTGAAGAAAGAAAACAGGAAATCCCCAATACAGCATTATTGGGGAAATGATTGTGGAGATTGCCTTTGGAACAGGACTGACTTTGGCATAGAATGATTATTAGCATTCATGGATTGGCAGACAATGGTTGGGATGTAGGAGTCAACCCTAGGGCTTCTCGGTGCACTCCCTGGAAAGCTATTCATGGTATTTTACCTTCTTTCCTTCCTCGTGTCAAATTTGATGCTTGTGCAAGAAATAAGGTCTTGTTTTGGGAAAGATGCTTGGGTTGGAGACATTCCCCTCAATGAAAGGTTCCCTTCTATTTATTCACTTTCTGAAAATAAAAGAAAAGTGATCTCTTCAGTTTTTACTGATAACTCTTGGGACTTGGGTTTGAGGAGAGGTCTAAGGGAGTCGGAAATGACAATGGTGGATGAATTAATTAACCTTCTAGGGTCAACTTACTTGGACCAGTCTTGTTTGGATAGTAGAATTTGGAAACCTTCCCCATCTGGTGTGTTCACTTGTTCCTCCTTTTTTGATATCCTCATTCAATCATCAAACCCTGTAAGGAGTTTTCCTTCAAAGGAGATTTGGTGCCAACCTGTACCCCCAAAAGTTCGGGCTTTTTGTTGGGAGGTGGTTATCCAAAAAATTAATACTCTAGATATGTTGCAAAGAAAAAGGCCAAATGTTTGCCTATCACCCCATGTTTGTAGCCTCTGTTTGGGATCTAGTGAGACGATCACACACCTATTGATTTCTTGTCCATTTGTATGCTTTATTTGAACCTGGTTATCTTCTATCTTTGGTTGTAGATGGACACCTCCCCCAGATGTGGCAAGCCTTTTTGACCCAAGCTTTTTCAAGCAACCGAAGAGGCGTGGAAGATTAATGTAGAGAGCCACAAGAGCAGCTATCTTATGGTCAGTTTGGGAAGAAAGGAATAATAGAATCTTTAAAGGCGTGGAGAAATCCAAGGAGGCAAATGTAGAAAGGATAATTATTATAACCATTCATTGGTTGAAAACTCTGGATTTGTTTAAAGACTTCTCAGCTGAAGACATTTACAAGAATTGGGAAGTGGTGGCTTCTACAACTTCCAAGAAACCTATTGTATAGGAATTGCGGTCCCCACCAACACAACAAAGAGTGAAATTGAACTTTGATGGGAGTTCAAGAGGTAACCCGGGCCCTTCGGGTATAGGAGGAGTATTAAGAGATGGAAAATGGCAGAATTGTGGCTTTGTTTTCAAAACCAATAGGAGTGGGGGACTCATTGAGAGCAGAGGTGATGACCTTGCTTCAAGGTGTAAGATATGCAAAACAGTTGGGGTTACACCAAATTGAGATTGAGGGAGACTCTAACTTGTTGATTGAGTGGCTGCAATCTGGTAAGTTGAGAGCCTGGATTTATAGACAGCCCATAAGGGAAATCCACAATATAACAAGGGAGGTCGATGCATGCTTCAAATGGACAAGAAGATCAGCTAATGGTTTAGCTGACACGTTGGCTAAACAAGGGACTGTGAGGGAGAGTATGTTCTGGGCAGTTTTGTAAGAAAGATTATTGGGGGCTCAACACCTACTTAGGGGTTGACAGCTGTACTTAAAAAGTTATTTTTATAGTCATTTTAATGATGTTACCGTTTCCAATCAAAAAAATGAGGGCAGTTTTGGCATTTTAGGAAAGTTGAGTGAGGCTGGACTGAGGAGCTATCGTGAAGATCAAGGCTTCAGGAAATCAAAGAGTTGTGAAGTAAGTGGGAACCATCTGAACCTGGCCGACTTAATTGCTAATGCAGCCTGCTTAATTTAGTGGGTTGTGGTTCCGATGTGGAGGAGGAGGGGTACAAGGAAGGTTTATTTGAGAAGCGGTGGATTCTGAAGAGACACTTAGGATCACTGGGTCAAGTGGAAGGCCAAGTGTTTCCTAAAAGTCGATTGTTATGAAGGTAGGAAGGCCAATCGGTGTATGAAAGATAAAGTGAACAAAAATTGGTCTTTGAGTTCCAAGCAGCCAAAGTTTAAAAGGTTCAGAACTTTCGGTAGAAGTTTTCCAAGAAAGGAAAAGGGAGAAGCTTGGGTCTCTGAGCAATCACTGAATATGATAGGAATGGTGCAAAGAGGTTAGTTAAAGGAGCTAGGATGGAGCATGATGACCATTGCCTTCCTCCAGTTGATGGTGCTTCAGGCCTCGGTTCTAAAGATGTTGGAGATCCGGTGGCCCCTGTTCAGGTGGAGAAAATTGCAGCAGAGCCTCAGGAAAACATGGATGTCCTGGACAAGTCTGATATTATTGCCCCTCGAGAGGTTCCTTCAGCCAAGCTGATAAGGTTGGGAGTGGAGGAGGAGGAGCCTGAGGTAGAAAGTGTCGATGTTCGTGCTAAAAATGAGATCGAAGATGAGGTGGTGGGAGGGAGGGCTTTCGAGGCAGGCAGCAGCGGTGGTTGCCAGGATGAGAATCTAACTAGTGGCAACTTGCGTTTTGAAGAAGTGAGGGTCGGAAGATTAGGCGTCGATATGGGTCGAAGGAGCAAGGTTGATGAGAAGAATGTGGAGTTAGATAATGGGGGAACTAGCAAGAAAACACGGGTTTCAAGAAATCCTCATGTTGTTCATGTGACAAATTTTTTTTCCCAGTTGAAGATTGGTCTAGTAGGGGCAGGACCTACAAAAAGTTTTAAATGGGTTTACAAAAGAAAAGGATCAAAAGGCATTTGTCCATCAGATTCTAGTCTTTGTGGAGCAATGATTCAAGCTCAACCACCGGATCCCCGTCTGGGTAAGGTGCATCAAAAAGAGAAAGAGAGTTTTGAAGGTTCTAAAGTTGATGAAAATTCAATGGAAAAGAATGAAGAATTGCCTCTTCAGAAGTTAGTGAAGAAAGAAATTAAGATTGGCAAAAGTGTTGGCTTATTTTTTGGGAAGGTGAGGATTTTGCTATGAAGGCTTTTGAGGAGTTTGAGAGAAAGAGGAAGGAAGAGAGTTTGAAGAAAGTAGTAATTGGGGACGGAAGAAAGAAATGGAATGAGGATGTCGATAGGCATGATGGAGTGTTCGAGGGCAAGGAGTTGGGAGATGATGTTGGGGCTTTGCGATTCAAGGAGCTCGATGAAGGTGTCCGGAAGTGTGCTTTTTGGTTTTTATGTTGTTTGGCTGTAATCTGATGTCAAAGGTAGTGAGTGTTTGTGTCTGTTGCTTTCTCTCGAGTGATTTTTTATCACCTTTCTCTTGTATTCTCTTTTTCTTTTAATGAATTTATCCTTATTCTTCAAAAAAAAAAAAACAAATGGTGGAAATTGACCAAGTTATGCATTTCTTCAGATCAATTCTCAGCTATGATAATGGAGTATCTGAGGATTTATTTTTTCAAAGTGAAAAGAATATTAGGTAAGGTGACCCTTTATCCCCTTTACGTTCATTATTGCAGCTGAGGCTCTCACTAGACTACTTCAGAGAGCAGAACCAGTAGATATGGATTCAGGTTTCCAAAGCATTATATACTGACCTGGTAGCACATTTGTATATACTCACAATATTTGAGACACTAAGCATGAATCTCTGAGGTGTCTCAGGTGTACTCATCTGTTTTGAGACAATTTCTGGCCTTAGAATCAATATTTTAATGAGGAAAATATTCTTGGTGGGTGAGATTCCAAATTTGATTGAGTTAGCAAGTGCTTTTTCAGGCAGGGAATTGGCACTCCTAACTAGATACCTCAGCTTGCCGCTTGATGCAAACTAAACTGAGCTCAACACAACTAAGCCTTGTCCCAACTAAACAGGGTTGGCTATATGAATCCTGTTCTTCCATAACACTGTTCAATGTCATTTCCATTTTTAAATTATGGGCCATCAAATCATTTCTTATGGTTTCAACCAATGTCCTTTTTGGCCTACCCCTAGCTCTTCTCGACCCTCCAACTTGTAGCAGATCACTTACTAATGTTGTAGATGGTCTTCTCTGCACATGGTCAAACAATCATACCACCCATTGAAGCTAATCCAAGTTCCTATAAAACCACCAATCTTCTTCCCATAACATCCAAAACATCTCAGCATCATGATAGAGAAAAGAAATGGACTAAAAAGAACCTAGTCATAAGACCATGGGCCCACAGCCCATGTTTGTAGCTTACATGCAAGACAGCCCATGAATTGGACCCATTCCAGCAGTAATGTGGGGCCAATACAGATTCTCTCAATCAAAGATTTGATTTGGCATCATATTAGTCAAAGATTGAGAAAACATTTTAGATTTATTTCTTTCCTTGTTTAGTTACATTTTTTTTGATAAGTTGTAATTTTATTAAAAGAATGTATACATACAGAAAATCATCCATGTAGAGGTACAAGATGCTATCTCTCAACCATTACATTTACATTACAACTGAGCCCAATACAATCAATCCCTAGTTGCCCCTAGCTTAGTTAATGTATGATGCATCAACCAACCTGTTAGCAGACCTTTATATCCACTGTACCCTCAGCACCAATCTGCTTGTTAACCATTTGAACCTTTTAGCTTCATCCCTATTAGCTTCAACACCCTCCACTTGTAGTCTTATTTTTAATGTATAGGCGGTTCTGACTATATTTTTTCCTAATTTAAAACTAATCCAAAAGCAAAGCTATTTTCTTATCTAGATGGTGGTTCAATGATCCAGCTTTTCAAAGAAACCCATGATGCCATAATTGAATAATAAATATTTAGAAAAAGATAGAACACCAAAAATGCAAATGTACAAAATTTTGTTAAAAATATTTGAAAACATTTCTGATGTTATATATTTATCATATTAAATATAATAATTATTAAAATAAAAGTTATTTTTATTTATGATAAAAATGCAATACAAAATCTAATAATAATAATAATAATAATAATAATAACAATAATAATAATTGTTATTTCCTACAAGCATTTAAGTTTATTTTTAATCATATTGTCACTTTTGTTAATTTTCAATTTTATCTTAATTATAATATATCTAAAATTCAAATAATTAATATGAAGAAAAATTTCTCACATATGTGATTAATTACTAGTTAGCATTAAGATTGGCATAATGACAAAATTAAAATGATATCTATAATGCTAAAAAAGGTATCATACTTAACTAATTACCTCATAGGTGAGATGGTCGAATGGCACCCCCTTCATTTACATGCACAGAATCGAAGAAACTATCTATATGTAAGCTCTCTGTGGTATGCATGCTGCTCCCTGCTCTAAAGGCCCTCATAGAGTAATTCTTTGAACTTGACCATATGCTCTGTTTGTAATCGCAAATATATGACAATGCCTCCATCTTCTGCTGACACCAAGAATGCCCTGCCATCTGGCCTCACAGTGGCGGGACCCATGTGGAACGGTTGGCCCCACCCAAAGTCCACCGAATACAATGGTAGCCCTACCCAGCTTGTGATGGTCAAATTAGGGCACCGGTAGCCAAGTCTGAACCGACTCAAATCACGATAACTTCCTAAAAAGTCAATAGTCGATCGAACATACTCATCTGTCATCCTCTTTATACTTTCTCTAATCTTGCCGGCAGCGTAACTGAGAGGCTTTGATATTAGGTCGCCAGCTTTTGCCATTGGGGTTGTTGGGAACGTTGCATTTCCAAAGTAATTGGCCGGAAAATCTGGTCCTAAGCGACGACGGCAGTCAACTAAGACTTTTACCTGGTCTCTTGCTCATTCACCAATCCTCGCGCCTTGGACGCACATCTCCATATGTGTCCCGCCAAGGACTCATACCGACTGTACTCACGATTCGCGCCTTGGACGCACATCTCCATATGTGTCCCGCCAAGGACTCATACCGGCTGTACTCACGATTCGCGCCTTGGACGCACATCTCCATATGTGTCCCGCTAAGGACTCATACCGGTTGTACTCACGATTATCTACGTTGCCATTGTTTTCTCGTCCTTCATTAGCTACTCTCTTCAGGAGCTCTACTTGGTCAGAGCTCAGCTTTAGTACAGCCACAGTGGTTTCCTTCTTCTGCTCCTCCATCTCGTCCACTTGACCCACCAACATTGGTGGTCGCTTGTACTCTATGTGGTCGAACTTGGGCGTGTCCTCCTCATTCTGAACTCTAGGATGTAGAACAGTCCTATCAAGAAATGGCGTCAACTCTGGATCTACTATGTTGGAACGAGCCATTTGGGCCCATGTAGTAATGAACAGCATTGACGCTGCTCCATCTGCTACTACGTGTGATATCCCCATGCCTAAGCAGATGCCACCACATCGAAAGGAAGTGATTTGCACCGCCAACGGTGGTCATTCATTGATTTGGGTCCCATTATAATCAACGTAAGGAACTAGTTTACTCAGCTCTGGAGTTGGCATGAAGTTGCCCAAGTCGTCAATGCAGGAATGAGACTCAGCTTCCACGAACAGAGCACCTTTCCCGTTGCAGTTGAGCTCTAGACCGCCGTCCTTGTCCTTCTCAATACATCCCGTGAGTGGGTAGAATTCCACTAGGGCTTGACTTAGTGCAGTCTTCATGGTTTCTGCCAAGAAGAAGTTGGGTTGGCCATTAGGTCTGTAGAAGTAAACAGTCTCAGTAGTCCAAGGCTTTATCTGATCAGTTGGAGATAGACCAAGCCGGTGAATTGGTGTCGGTTTTAGTGGCTTCACTGCGTATGAACCCTTCAAGGTCACCTTCACCATCTCTCTGTGGCGCTCTCTCTCTCTCTCTTCCTCTCTCTCTCTCGTACTGTCTCCCAACCTCAATTTCTCTATACTTGTTGTGTGGTGTGGCTGATATAGATTTTAAAGTGGTCAATTTGATTTCTGAGAAGTCTATCAACCTTCACAGTTGGGTTGATGATATGGGTTTCATGCCAATTATGACGCTCTGATCACCTCAGAATTTTTTAACCCCACAGTCCTGACCGTGAATTGATGTCAAATTCGCGAGCAGATGTCGTATACAGGGGATTAACAGAAGACTAGGGTTGTCATTCAGAATTCCGCATGGCATTCTCTATTTTGTAAATTGCTGAAGTGAAACCTCCCCCGTACAGCCGAACTTCTGACCGTTGTGGCAAATTACGCTCTGATCGTATGGTCATGATTCATCTATCAAACAATTTAATGATTGATCGGTACAGGTCAGAATTTTTAATGTTATGGGCCCGGGCGTAGGATCGCGTCATGGGTCGGTCCACGGGGAAACGCTCCTGTTTTCCCTTGTTCCTCCCCTTCCTAGCTGAACCTATCTTGGCGTCCTAGAGGGTGATTTGTCCAAGAGATCACC
>NW_010729156.1:1458494-1505692 GCF_000365185.1 Nelumbo nucifera | reverse complement strand
TTTTATGGTTTTGTGCTGACTCCAAGCTAATGAAGGTGTTGGCTTCATCTCTAGGTGACGACTCCTAGAGGAACCTAATGCTGCTGACTCCATTAAAACCTATCTTATGTTTACTGCAATTAGCTTAGTTCTTGGTAGAAAATCTATTAATTATCTGCCTTAATATTCCAGGTTTATTTTCATTATTGTTCTTCCCTCCAATTGCATTTTAGGTTATGTCCTTAACTTCTACATGCCTCTGACTTTCCCATTAATCTTTTCTCTCTTACCTTCGCATTTTCTTTGCTATTGAATATCTTCAATTCCCTCTAAGTAATACAGCAGGCATCCTCATCAGTTCTCTTTTTTTTTTTCCCAAAACTTAAGCACCATTTGAGATCAATTTCACCCCAATTTCAATTCTGCTTTAATTGTTTACTGATTATTTTTCAATCTTTATGCTCTGTCCAGACTAGTATGTGGACAAGCAAAGCTGAGGGTTTTGTAGGCCTGTTTCCATCTTGCTTAGGCAATTCAGCCACCTAATTAGCTGCTGTTTGGGTGGTTTCCTGCATCACATCAGCTAACTTTTCCTACATATTGTTCTACCCAAAAGAAAGCCCTACCCCCCCCCCCCATCCCTACAATAGCAATAAACGATTAGCAAAGATCAGCAATGAACTTCAAAAACAAAGCTTAACCCTCAGTACACCTTCGTTACAACTTCCACAAATTTTCTTAGTTACCACCCATGCATAATACAAGTATCCTACGGTACTCAGCAGTTAAATAAAACTATAGATATAGGTGCATAGTCATATTGTTGTTGTCAAGTTAACTTAAACATGCATTAATACAGAGGAAAATATTCATTTTCATGATTAGTAATTGTTGTGTGTGTGTGTGTGTATCATAAGGATTCATGGATTTGACCCTTTCACTTCACTAGTTCTCTTCTTTGTGCTTAGGATGTGATGCATTATGTTTCTAAATAGAAGTACTTTTGAGCCTCAATTGCCTTTTCTGGTAAAGCCAGTTAACCCCCTAATGCATAATTGCATATTACATGGTTTTAGGTATTATCTTCTAACTAGAGCATGAAATGACACACACATACATATGGTGATCATAAGTAACATTTTCAAAGTTGCATCTATACCTAACTTAAGGAACATAAAAATGTTCATTTAAGATAAACACAGACCTTTATGAAGTCAGCTAGCTCTAACAAAGAATCCTTCGAGTAGCCTGCTTCCTCAAGTACATGTGCCAGAACTTGCTGTACAAAAAATGGAAAAAAGAGAAGGAAATAAACATATAATTTAACATACAGACCTTACATCTTTTGTTTCTGGTCACAATCAAATGGAAGGATACACAGCACATAATAGCCCAGACAGAGACTTTAAATCATGATTGGCCAGGAAATATAATCAAATATTCTAATGCAAGATGAATATGAAAGGTCAATGTACACATAAAGCAATAGCCTGAGGCACTAAGAGTAGAGACTAGAGGGTAAAAAACAAGATCTAGTAAAGGACATTCAGAAGATAAGTAAGACAACAGATTCCATATTGAATGATTTGGTAACATATTGCCCTATCAAGGAGAACATACTTGGACAGCTTTATTTGTTTGTAAAGGGCAAACCAAAATTCATAAAGGTTCAACAGCTAAGGTTTTTGTAATAATTGAACAATACATACAGCATCTACTGACTAATCATTAACATGACTACAGTAGCTCCTCTTTTCCCTTTTCCTTTCACTCCTTTGAACTTGTATCACCATTTACAGATTGGTGATGCCTAGAAATGTTCTGCTTTTAGAAAAAGAGGTGTTCCATTTTGTTTTATTTAGATAATAATCTAGCAATGGATTTATCATATATTAAGCCTATACTTGATTGTCAATTTGCGTTTCAGGAACAACTACAAACAATGGGCTCTGGATTTTTCAGATCATTATTCAGAAGAAAAATGAATGAGAAAGAACCAGCTTTTAGGGACTTTCATTCTGGAGAGTTGGTTTTCAAAGTCTTCATTGTAAATTTCATTTATTATTCAATAACTCCACCTTCTTTATGGAGTATATAGCCAAAGCCAAATAATAATGAAGAATCCACTGGCAATTAAACTCATTCTCGTGTCTTGATGCTATCAACTAAAAGGGGATAGTGCAAGTTGACTACTTTTAAAAGAACAATGAAAGGCCGAAAAGGATCTTAGTGGAAATGGTCAGAAATGACTTGAGTACTTATTATTAAAAATAATGAAATTGAGAATAGGATATGCAATTATGCATGTCATCGACTCCAAATAGCTTGGAAAAGGCTTAGCTGAGTTGAGATGAATACCTAAAATTGTTAGATAAATAGTTAACAATTATATACTACAAATTGCTGATAAAAAAACAATTATATACTACAAATTTAGATGAACTCATCTCAGAAGAACAAAATAAGGAAAAACAAAAGAATTTGGGAGCAGGCAATCGCCGACAATGGGGAACTGATCATAAACTGACCTGCCTCTGCTGTTCAGACATAAATGAACCAGTCAGATCCCGCAACACATCTAATATATCATTGAAGGCGACCTTCCCATTACAATCCGTATCATAAACCTTGAATATAACTACAACAAACGACATAAGAACCTGCAGTTAGAAAATAGGAACGAAAGCTGGATCCCTAAACATGATTTACTGGAAGAGCAGAGAACAGAAGCAATTACATTCGATTTTCTGTTGCATAGTTGCACGAGAACTAAAGGCAGACAAGAATGCCACGAATTCCTTAAAATTCAATCCATCGACCATCCTTAATAATCTCTAAAACAGAGACAAGTAATCCCGTAAATCCTGAAATTCCATATCATTTGGTTCATATGGCTATGGGATTGTAAAGAGAAAAGCATAAGCAATTAGAAACCTGACAGAGAGGATTGACAGCAAACTCCGGCACAGACAAGAACTCCTCTGCAGAGATGAATCCAGCACCATTTCGATCGAGCTGACAGAACCTTTGGTAAAGCGAAACGATTTCTTGCTGTGAAACTGCACAGTTAAAGGCATACCAAGTCTACTCATTACTTCAGAAACCCTAAAAACTGATTTAACATAGTGTATGCATCTACTTACAGGTATGGTTGCAATGCTCCTGGACTTCTTCAATGTCGTATTGAGTAAGCATAGACGAAGTGTTTCCCATGTCACAGAGGCCGGGGAGAGAAATTTTCTGAGAAGCAATAGAAAGAGAATGAGGTCTGTTGGTGGATGAGGAATCCTAATTCCACCATTCAAGCTCGATAACGGAGGCTGGGAAACAACTGGGTCTTCTGGAGAAGGGAAAGCAGAAAAAGAGAAAAACTTCTGCAGGCGAGATCGTAGATTGGTGGTATCGTACCGCTGAACTTATTCGTGGTATCGTACCGCTGAACTTATTCATGAGATGAATATTTAACCTAGTGCCACCATGTATTTTCCCATGAATGCTACCATGTGTTTTCCTATATATGTATATATATATATATATAAGCCATTGAATGCCATATATAAGTTAGAGTGCCATCATGTGAGCCCTGAAGTGCAATGGGATGTGGATTATCTCTTACATGGGGTGTGGCATATCTCTTATCTCTTAACTTTTACCATGTTGTTCATGCATCAGGCCACTTATCCATATAATGTACACATTCTTTCTTTATGCTTATTATTGCTAGCAACATTATAAGCCACTTAACTAGCAGATATTGGAACGTGATTAACTAGAGAAGTGAGGGAGATGTTCAAGTGGCTTTTTTCATTATATTATTCTCTAAATGGTTCATGGAATGGTCCAGAATTGGAATTAGATCGAATCCCTTGGAATCGGAATCACTTATCCCTAGCGCCTATTTGGTTCAATTAGGAACCGAAATTGGATTCCCACTACAAGAAAAATCATTTCTAGCAATAGTCAAAACTATCACTAAAAGTCCTAAAAATGGTCACTAAAACTATTATCAGCAATCGGCAAACTATTGCTAAACCAAGTGCTGCTAAAGGTTCTAGTGGCAATTTTAGCGGTTGCCGATAAAACATAGAAAACTACCACTAATGAATTTTAGTGGTTGTCGTGACTGCCGCTATAAATTTATAGTGGCAGCCATGAGTTTTTCTAGCGGCAGCATCGACTGCCATTTAAGACCGCCGCCTAAACCATTGCCGGCTTAGGTCAAGACCGCCATCTTAGACATAAAAGAGTGCCGCCTTTGAAGGCCGGTCCAAAATGATTCAATTAACTCTAAAGCGGCGATACGTCAGAACCACTAGCTTAGCATTAATAAAGGTGGCGGTTTTGACCGCCGCCTTAGGTTTATCAACTAAAAGATTTTTTTTTCCCCTGTGCTGGCAATCATGACCGCCGGCACAGACCAGCTTTAGTTGTTTCTATGTACAATAAGCAACAAAATTTGCATGGTTCTTGGTGTCTATGGTATTCCTCTTCTCCTAATCCTCCTTCACCATTCTTTCCATCAAATGAGAACTTTCCATCCCTTTGGCATGGTGTAACCTGAGGAAATGACCATTTTATTTCAATAAATGGAGAGAGAGAGAGAGAGAGAGAGAGAGAGTTTACTTAGGAGGAAAGCAAAAGGAATAAGTAGTAGAAGATAGAGAAGAGAAATTGACCACTGATATTAACCTCCTTTCTTGCTTCTTGGAAAGCTAGCAATGAACATTAATGAGGCACGGTGTTTTCATCAATCGCCTTCAAGAGCAAAACATTTTTGTAATCAGTTATAGTCCAAATATCTGGTCAACACTACTTAAAATTCAGGTCAAAGAGAACATATTTTGGAAAGATAGTCCATTTGTCTAATTTCCTTAGAGTCAATTCTTTCTGTGTAGGTGGTCTTTCTTTATGATCTCCTCCGGTTCTGCCTAAAACATGTCTGGAATGGATACAATTAGCATAAGCAGTAAATCTAAAATAAATAAATGAATGTCCAAGTAAATGCATGGTAAGCCCAGTTGACAAAGAGCTCAGTAATGAGTTCTTGGGCACAACACCTCTCTTCCCATACAGATGCTTTCCTCCTCCCAGATCCGAATATCTTAAACCACACTCCTTACTTCTATCCATCTACATGCCAATTAAATCACATGCACCTTTTAGCAAGTAGTGAAAGGCTAAGCAATGTATTACATCCTTTTTATTTTTATTATTTATTTATCTTTATTCCTTGTCTTCCTAGTAAGAAACATGCCAAAAAAGGTATAGCAAAATGCACTTGGAACAAGAGAAATGACCAAGCAAACACCATCTTGTTTTTAATTCCCTATAAACTATTTCAAGTTTTCACTTGGTCAAGTTGAGATTACCAAAGAGTGGGATTTTTTAGTAGAACATTAAGATGGTAACAGTTTTGATCACTAGTTAAGAATATACAACACAAATCACTATGAAACAGGACTCTAGAGAAAGTGAAAAACTGGTCATGAAAAATGAAAGCTTTAGTCACCTTGCTAATCTTAGGGCTTAAAGGTTGACCTTCATGATGATGAACACCAACCACTTGTAGTAGCAGTTCAGGGTCCATGACTTCGACCCTACAACCTCTATTTTTATATGCTTTGCATCAGAAACTGAACAAGAGGTTAAAAAAAATACAAGGAAATGGCATAATAAGAAAAGTGATAGAAAACAAGATTTTCAAGATAATCTTAAGAAGAGGCTACATACCAACAAACTAAAAACCAGTCACCATTGCGACAAATTATCCTAAATCATACCAAGTTTGTTATGAAAAGAAGAACCACATATCTGAGCTAACCTTGCAGTATATCTTCTCAATATCTTTCTGCAAATACCAGACTCTTCTTAGCAAAGAAATTCTATCAAAGAAAGAAGAGCTACATCAGTCACTCCAATCTTCATTCCTATCCAAGAGACCCTACAAGAAAAAGACCATAGAAAGTACGTAGGGCTGGCCAAATATATACTAATCAAATAAGTAAACATATTCAACCAAATTGCAAGATCAATTTCATCTATAAGGGACATTAAACGTATACTGAAATCAGTCACTCCAATATCTTTGTACAAAGAAGGCCTATTTTGTAAATCAATAGGAATCAATTGTATCTTCTTCTGCAATTCCTGTTTAAGAAAAACTCAAACAACCATGCCAAATAATTTGTTGAAGCTCAAACGATACTAGGAAAAGTAAAGGGAACAATAAAGGATAAAAAGCAGTGGGCATGACTACTAAAATTGACTAGGACCATTTTGCTTAAACAAATAAGCCTCTGGAGTCCACAAGAATTGACAGAGGAAGGTGGAGTGAAATTGTGAAAATTGAAATCTCTTGATAAGTTGTGTACAAAATAGTTGAAAATGACGTAAGATTTGTAGGGATCAATCTAAAATCCAAGTCCTTGATCCAAGTGAAGAAAAGAAGAAAATGGGATTTACCTACTCCTAGGGTGCTTAGAGTTGCAACGGTGATAAAGAATGATTGCGACTTCAGCGATGGTAAGATTGAACGGTAGTGGTGATGGAAAGATTTCTCAACTGATAGATATAGAACTTTCTTAGTTAATTAACATTGGTAATGCAATCTCTGAATCGATTGAATAACCCTAGAATCATACGAAGCTCTCAGTTGATAAAGGCAAAGAAATGTTGGTAAGGGTAATTGTCAAAAAAAATATAAGAATGGTGGGTACCACTTTAATTTGAATAAATTTTCTAGAATTGATTCACGACCGATTCAAGAAAAACCCGCTGGGTTACAATACAAAACCGCCGCCCTGTCTTTTATTTTATATTGGTTTAGTTCAAAACTGGCGATCATATAAGAATCGCCATTTTAGATGTATCTCATCCAACACTTTTTGTGGCCGCCGGGTTAGGCCATTTTTCTTGTAGTGCACCTATCAAAACCACCTTGAATTTTACAAATAAACTTATAATTTTATTCATCCAAATTAAATTTAAATACAAAATAATGTGTTTCTTTTCTTGACAACCTTTGGAATTTTAGTCTTACAAGAAAAAAGAAAAAGAAAAATTCTTCTGATTAGTCCACATGCATAGCACATTGTAGTCTTTGAAATCTCTTTCTCTTCAGGTCTTCCCATGTACATAGTAGTAAGTAGACAATGATTCATATATTCACTATCTTCTTGATTGTCTTGATGAATGACTCAATAAAATTATTCTCGTGGACTTACTGTGTTCTTCAAGCTGCTATCATGTCTTCTTCTATTTCTTTATGTATTTTTTATTGATAGAAATAGTAACCAACTTCATATCTCCTCCAATTGCATCAACACTATCTACCCATAGCAAAATAAAATTACACCATTACTTGGTTTCTTCCAATAGTTTAAACTTCGTCTGGAATTTGTTCTGCACAAAAGAATGACATTAAATCAATCTAAGAAGCATGAAGAAAGTTTGAATAATATGGAACAAAAAGTAGATAAACTTTATTTGATTATAAGTTGGTGGTCGTACCCAACAAAGTTCCCTCTAGACTCCATGTTATACGACTGATAGATATTGATGAATCTTTTACAATGGTAAGTTACATGGTTAGTTTCCTTATCAATTCATCTTAAACACTATTAGTTTCATCAATTTGTATGACATTAGTAAAAGCCAAAACCAAATGTGGCATATAATTATATCTAGTAGATTGACCTTAACTATAGGTTCAGGTCAGCCATGTTTGTCAGTTTTTAGGTTACAACATTAACTATATTGGAAAAACAAATCAAATTCTAGAATATGAATGCCATAGTACACCTTAATAAATTCTTCTTCTAAATGGTCACCCCATAATCAATAGCTAATGAGTTCATATTCAGATGTTATTTTTCTATGTAAGACATTACATCTATAAGAACTTAGAGAAGGTAAACAAACCAAGGTTTTCCAAAGAAAAATAGAAGTAGGACATTGTCTTTTTTTTTTTTTCTTTTTGACGAATCTTTGATTAAGAGAACAAAGAGAACCTAAAATGGCACTGAGCAATTTGTAATCTCCTATATCTTGAATGGCTTTGAAACCAACCTCTCTCGTAAAGCAATTTCCCATAGTGTAATTTCACCATTATCAAAACCAACTATACAAAAGATAGTCCAAGTCAGGAAAGAGAACATGATTGTGTGGTGAAGTAAAAATTCCTCGATTGATTTAGAAGGGACATAGAAACAACAGGTTAGGAAAATACCAAGAAATAATGTATGATGAGAATGATGGATTTCCATGCTTGTGACATTTGATCCCTGGTGAATGGTACAAGCTATTGTTTGTGAAAGGTCATCCAATGACCATGAAGCTTGTTGAACTAGAGCTGATTATGTGACCTGAATACATAAAGAAAAGAGAAGTAATTAACAACCACCTACTGTATCAATCCGTGAGAACGAACAAGATAAAATGGCTTTCATTTGCATAACCATAAAGTTGTAACATATGTGCATAGTATCTAAGAATTGAATATGTAAAATTTGGTTATGTTAAATCACCTCATCAATAGGTTGTGCCCACAGATGTTTCATTAATTGATCATGACCACTATTTTGATAATCAACCATACTTAAAGCAATAGGAGGTGTTCTTGGACGTTTGAGGACTGAAACTATTAAAAGGCAAAAAGAAGCTATGAAATTAGTTAAAGATCACAAAAAGAAACCTTAAAATTAAAACATATTAATGTGAAAAAACTTGAGCCTATACACACCTAAAAATACAATAATGCCAAAAGGATTATCTTGTGAATAATATTGATCATAATAGGAAATGACTAATTATACAACATGGAATTCTTAAAAAAATTGATCATAATCATTAGTGCCACTTTTTTATTCTAATGTATATGTTAGTTGTTAGTTTTGCATAACACTGGAGGATTGGCCAAATAAGGTTACTTACATTTGGAACAAAGTCACAGTGCTTCAGGAGTACAATAAAAAACTCTCTACCTTTAAACCAGTGATTTAAAAGGCGGGCCTTGGTGCACAAGAGAGGTGCATTTCAAGGTTTGTGCCTCAGCTCAACTGTGTGCCTTGGTTAAACTTTGTGCTTTTTGAAGCAAGGTGGCAGGGTTTGGGGCTCTAAGAACCCTCTTTTTGCTAATGGTATTCATTCATTCTTCTTAATTTTACCTTAACTCTTAAAAAAGGGAATGAAAGATGCTAAACATCATACTCATATTTTTCTTCCTAACCCTAACTTCACCTTCAATTGACCCTTCATTTCTAGGTTGGCTTTGGGCTAACCTTTTCAAAGTTGCACTCCTACCATAATCCATTCACTTACCAATTGAACACATTGGGTCTGGTCTGATGAGATCCCATTATAAGTAAACCAATGTGACAAACCTATATGTACGCATTAATATGGGTAATAAACCTGGTGCTCTTTTAGTAGATAAAATCTCATTTAAAATTGATTAATGTCCCCATACTGGTTGGTTAACTAACCTTTGAATAAAGTGTCTTCAGCATTATGGATCTGTTACATCATGCAGGGTCATGTGTCTAAAACCAATACCAAAACTATTGCATCAAATCTACAATTTTCATGATAACATAATTAATTATGGTTTTGAACAACGTATGCATCTAGAATTCTGCTTTAAAAGTATATAACTAACATGTTCAACAGATTTCAATTTTATTAGATGTCTCAAAACAACCAATTCAGCTATATTTGCTTTAATTAAAATGTCATAAAAATATTTTGAAACATGGTCCCTAATCCTATTTATTAAAGAATGAGGGAGGCTTATCTTTGTCACACAAATCCAGTGTTGTCAGAATAAGTTGAGTTGGTAAATAGGTGACCAAGTTAGCCTGTTGGGCTTGACAACACTTCACACACACACACACACACACATATATATATATATATATATATATATATATATATATATATATATATATATATATATATATATCTGACTAGTTGGTTCAGATTCTTATCAGGTTGGATTAAGGTAAACCTAGTAACAAATCTAATTGTTATCTAATCAACTAAAATTGGGTTGATCTATCCTATTGGAAGGCCTAACATAATATAAAGGAAAAACAAATGAAAATATCAGGTGCAAGGAGAGATTATTCATATGCATTCACATAAGAGAATATAATAATGGTCCAAACAAAATCAAGGCCCTTTGACAAGGGATCAGATAAGAAATCTCTCTTGTCGTGGTCTCATCACTATCCTTTTAAATTAGTCTCCTGTATACTAGTGGATAGCTTTGGTCTTTGTGTAGTTTGGCCTTTTTAAGTCCTTTCTATTCTTTGCACTAAAAAACAGTTTACTTAAAAAACCAGGACATGTATCTCTATTTGTGGTGCAAAGCTGCTAAAAAGTTTTGAAATTTTTATTTCAACAATCAATAATGCCACAAGGATCCCATGTTTTAATTATCTTCAATAATTTACCATCTTTAAAACAAGCAACCGGATTCCTTCCCATGCATAGCAAAGTTTTTCTTCTTCTTTCTTAATAAAGAAGCATGTCGTAACAGTACACACAGTTAATCTTGCCCATCATGCATTCAAACCTAAAAAAATTATTAATAAAATATTATTTATTTTTATTATGGTATTACATAATATGAATTTGGATAGAATATTAAAAGAGATGGGATAGTACAAACCTAATGCAATGAAAAAGGGTTAATTCATTAACTAGCTAAAGTAAAGCAGTGTATCCAATACCCTAAAACTATATTTGGTTTGATAGAAAATTGAGGGAAAGTTGTTATGAAATTTTATAAAATTGAGGGAAAAATAGAAAATCAAGCCACGTACATCTCAATCTCTTGTGTAGTTCTGAAAGTTGAGCTTGCAATAGCCTTGATTGGTTGGTCAATTCCTGCATAGAAAAATACAATGTCATTTTGTTTTGAACTAATTTTGCTTAAATGTAACAAAAAGATAGAACAAGCAAGAGAGAACAATGATAAGGAACTTGATACATTGAAGATGCATGTTAAATTATATTTAGAGAAAAAATAAAATGCAGATTGTAGAATGCATGTATAGTTTATATTTAAAGGAAAAAATACACAAGCAGCCATGTAAATTGCATTTGCAGAATGCATGAATATAATTATCAAAACAATTCACTGTGAACAAGAGGATAAGGCTTCTCTTGCATGCCTCTTCTTGACTCTAATATATGTACTTTCTCTTTTTACCGAGCATAAGAAGACAGTCGCGATGATGATTTGAAATTCCCATTACTTGAAAAATATGTCTTCATGAAAAATCACTTGAAATTCCCATTATTTGATCTATATTTTCGAATAGTAATAAGAATGTTAACAAAAATTCAAGATAAAACAGTTTTAGTTGTGGATTTTGTGGCAATATGTTTGTTTTATTTTGGACATGTTGAATATTTTGTTTTATTGGAATTCTTGATTTTTATGCATAGATATTTATTGTTAGGTTGGTTCATACCATGCACCATCGTTACTGGTGGCATTTAGACCTCCAACCCCTGAGGTATAGGAACTAGATCTACAACTCTTATTGAAAATGTGTATACTATTGTTGTGACAAAAATGGAAAGCCGAAGAGCAGTTGAATTAGGCGCATGTATTTTGATACTATTTGTCTCTTGTGGGTAAGCGCATCTCTGCTTTGGATTTAACTTATATGATGTAGGGCAATATAATAAACTGATAAGGCATATTTGTAGGCCTCTTAGGAGTGCACTTTTTCTCCAAAATCAATTAATTCAGATCATCTGTCAAATGTGCATAATTTTCTTGATACCTTAACAAATATTTGCTTTATCACTGTTATATATATATATATATATATATATTTGTTTTGATGCATCATCATAGTAAATAGATAAGTCAAAACAACTCATTAATAATAAAAAAAAATGGCTTGATAATATTGAATGATAAGCCTATAATGAACAAAATTCTTGAGATCTTTCCATATAAGCCCAAGTGTTGAAAATTTTAAAGATCATCACGTTGAGCCTACTAGGCTGAAATCTGTTAGATAGGGGAGGATCAATAAAGCAGAAATGGAAGAAATGGACAAACCCATGGAAGAAAAAACATAGATTCTTCAAATTCTTAAATCAATGTCAATTTTGTAATTTCTATGTATTTTGGATTTTAGTAGTTTTAAGCTCATTTAAATTTATTTTCTTATTCATTAGTCTTAGGAGTAAGATTAGTTATCTTAAAGGAATAAAATTAGGGAAAGCGGCGACTTGAGAATTAAAATAAGGGGAACCCAATGAATGCTTTAGGTGGACATGCTGAAAAGTAGGACTCAAAAACCAAAAAGAAAAATGATTGAAATGACTTATTACTAAAACTTAAAAGCTTAGATCAGATGAAAAGTGAACATAGAAAACATGAGGGAAAAGAATACATTAAGTAATAGAGAAAAAAAATAGAGGTAAGTTAAAATCAGGTTTGATGGAGGGTGATTTGACCCAACCTCCTGAGAAGGTGACACGTGGACGTGATTCAACATAAATAACAGCTCAGCATAACAGCCTGACTGCGATTGAGTAATGAGCTCGCAGGATACCCTGTTACATTGCAGCTCGCCACGGAATGAGCTCGCTATAGCGCGAGCTTGAGGACCCCAATGTATTTAAAGTGAATACTCCAAGACAAGTCTATCCCAGCTCACTCCAACACTTAGGCAAGAGGACTACCCCAAAGGCAATCCTCCAAGAGCTCGCTACAAGGCAACTCGCTACGGGATAGCTCGCTACAAGGCAGCTAGCTCACTACTAAGTGACACGGCGTTTTTAGGAAGCTTCTTAACTGACGAGACCGTACTCGTCAGACTGCACCACATCTCCTGACTAACGGCGCAGTCCCTACCAGCCCAGCAGACTGCACCCACGTCTCTCGATAGGTGGTGGCGTGTCTGTCCTTTCCGGGTCGTGTCACTCATCTGATTGGGTAGTACTCTGCAACGGTTACCTGTGCAGCTCTGGCAAATAACGGCTACGTTAGAGGTCCAGTGGCAGTTACGCTCGATTTGACAAGAACACCCATATTTAAGAGCCCCATGGTCGAAGGGGCAAAGGTATCTTGAATTAATCTCGAACTTTCACTGATCTGGCGCTACCTGCACTCTTAGCTCTCTTTGCATTCTTTACTGCTCTCCCAAGCATTCTAACTTAAGCATCGGAGTATTCCCATCGGGCAAGTCCCCCGGAAATCCTTCACCGTCTTCTTCTCAGGTATCGTCCGTCGCCAGCTAGGAGCCAGTCGACTGCCAGCTAGGAGTGCCCGGATTGCGCTGCATCATTTGGTGTCGTTTGTGGGAAACGCTTCGAAAAGCCTTCCTCTAGTTTCTACAATTTTCCTCTAAGAACTTAGTATTCATGGCTTCCTCCAGCAATATCGGACGTGGTGCCGAGCAGAATGCTTCTGGGGAGCAACCCCAGCTCTTCACTGTCTGTATTGGACAGTTCATTGTCCCCCTCTCTGTGGACGGAATTTCCAGCTTGAACATGCCTCTCACAGTGCCACCCGTGAACGCTCCACTCCCTTCCATGGTTGGAGCGACCTCCGCTGAACCTTCTGTTGTTCCCCCAGTGACCAGCAAAAACCAGCTGGAAGATCTGGTGCAATGCATTCGAGCTATGCAAGCTCAAATGTAGCAGTTTCAACTCTACCAGCAACAAGGGCTACATCAAGTTTCTCAGTACCAGTACCAACAGCAGTTCCCTTCATTACCTCAGGCCCAGCAGCCGCTTCCCCCTCAGCACCCGGCCACGAAGCAAGCCAAGCCCTCCTGTCGAAGCGAACGTCCTCGCCGGGGAGAGGCCTCTCAAGCCCAGAATCCTTTCAAAAGCCAAGCCTCATCCCATGGCAGGAAGGAGAGACCAGCTACCCCCACCTCGTAGCCTGCAGGCAGGTCAGGGGCCTCCCAGCCGGTCAAGCCCGCATCACCTCAGCACTCTCAATTCGAGCTCCCGCTCGCAGAAAATCAGTTTGAGGTCCTAGCCGCAGACCACAGGCAGGGCCCTTCGGTTCAAAGCTATCATCAGCAGTCCGAGCCCATCGAACTCGGTAATACTGAAGCTAGCAGCACCAACGTTGAGCCGACGAAGCAGCAGCGGAGGCGCCGATGAGATCGCCGAACTGCTACTCGCGTCCTGCTCGAGCTCAGGGGTAAGGAGGAGGTAAGCTCAGATGAAGTATAAGCTACTCCTCTCCTTTCAATTCCTTCCCCTTTGTCACGAGAACTTCTTGTTGTCCCTATGACAAAGGACTTCAAGCTCCCTCCCCTGGATAAGTATGATGGATCCTTCGATACATCAAGCGGTTCAATGACGCTTGTTTACAAATACCCGATCTGGACCCCGCAGTTCGTCTCACCGCGGCCAAGCGAGGCATTACCCAAAAAGAATTCAAGTGGCACGTGGTTGTCAATCAACCCAAGACCGTGACGGAGTTCCTCAAGCTCGCGGATCGGTTTATAGGGACCGAGGAGGAGATCAAACAGAAGGGTGAGCAGGCCCTCGAGAAGAGAAAGAGGGAAACAGAGCCCTCAACTCAGGGCGACAGCAAGAAGAAGAAGGACCAAGCTCGGGGGGCAAGGCCGAGCCAGCCTTTCCGAGTTTCAACAGCAGAGAGGACGGACTACACACCTCTCAATGCAAAGCGGGCCGAGATCCTCATGGCGATCAAGGATGCCCCGTATGTGAAGTGGCCACCTCGGCTGAAGGTAGATCCTAATGTAAGAAATAAAAATTTGTATTGTAGTTTCCATAAAGACCACGGTCACAACACCGAAAATTGTAAAAGCCTCCACGACGAGATAGAGGAGTTCATCCGTCGCGGATACTTGAGAAATTTTGTACAAAATAATAATAGTAATAAATCAGGTTGGTAGGGGGAGCAGAGTAGAGATGCTCTCAAATCCAGCAGACAGGCAGAACAACCGCAGAAGTAGCCCCCTGAAGAGAGACCAGTTCGGGGGACCATCCACGTGATTGTCAGAGGTTCAATTGTGGCGGGCTGCACCTCAGCTGCAGCTCGGACATCAGCTCGTGAGGCCACCAGGGAAGAACAGAACCCCCCGAAGCGGCCGAGGACGGAAGACCCGATCTTCTTCACAGAGGACAACGCGCGCGGGGTCACTACCCCCATGATGACGCGCTCGTCATAAAGGTAAAGATCAACGACTTTTAAGTCAGGCGTGTCCTCGTCGACTCAGGTAGCTCAGCAGATATTCTCTTCAAAGCAGCCTTCGACCAACCTCAGCTCCAAGGAAGCGACCTGAAGCCCGCAAATACTCCCCTAGTAGGCTTCAGCGGAGAGGAAGTCAGGCCCCTACGAAGGATTACAGTACCTGTGGAAGTCGGCACTTGGCCTAGCATAGTGAGGCTCAACCATGACTTCTTAGTGGTCACAACCCCCTCCCCGTACAATTCCATAATAGGTCGGCCGATCACCCTTGCCCTACGAGTTGTGGTCTCCACTTACTATTTGGCCATGAAGTTCCCCACGGACTTCGGAATCGGGATAGCGCGAGGTGACCAACTTGAGTCTCGCAAATGCTACGTCGCCGCCCTCAAAGGGAAAGCCAAGGTGGCCGACAACCTCGAGCTAGAGCGACCTACGGAGCAGTGCGAGGAGCGAGCTGCGCCCATGGAAGAGACCGTCTCCATCCCGGCATCGATGGAGGACCCAGCCCGGACACTTTAGATCAGCGCTTCCATTGAGGAGCCTCAGTGATCTATACTGGTATGCTTCTTACTTGAAAATTTAGATGTTTTTGCATGGTCTGCGACAGAAATGCCCGGTATAGACCCTAGCATCATAACTCATAAGCTTAATATTGATCCTGTAGTTAGGCCCATTAGACAGAAGAAACGCAACCTAGCCCTAGAGCGATGGAGGGCAGTCGACGAGGAGGTCAGGAAGCTCCTCGCAGCTGATTTTGTCAGGGAAATCCATTACCCGAGCTATGTGGCCAACCCTATTCTGGTAAAGAAGGCTAACAGTAAATGGCGCATGTGCATCGACTACACCGACCTGAACCAATCCTGCCCAAAGGACTGCTTCTCACTCCCCAAGGTCGACTGTCTAGTGGACGCAACCTAAGGGCATTAGTTGCTGAGTTTTCTGGACGCCTATTCGTGCTACAAGGTCATGCCCTTTGGGCTAAAAAATGCCGGAGCAACCTTTTAGAGACTTGTAAATAAATTGTTTGAGCCATTGATTGGTCAAAAAATAGAATGTTATGTAGACGGCATGGTCGTCAAAACCTAGTTTTCACATGATTTAATACAAGACTTGCATTCAGTTTTCGAAATTCTGCGTAGATTTAACATGAAATTGAACCCGAATAAGTGTGTCTTTGGTATCACCTCGGGTAAATTCCTGGGGTACATCGTTAACCGGCGCAGCATTGAGGCTAATCCGGATAAAATAAAGGCCATCCTAGACATGAGACCACCCCAAAAAATGAAAGAGGTTCAGTGGCTGAATGGCCGAATAACTGCCCAGAGCCGCTTCATGTTCAAGTCGGTAGACCGCTGCCTACCTTTCTTTAAAGCGATTAGAAGCAAAGGTTTTGAATGGACCGAAGAGTGCCAGCTCGCGTTCGACGAGCTCAAAAAGTACCTCGCTAGTATAACGGTCTTAACCCGGCTCGAGGAGGGCGATGTTTTAGAGCTGTACCTCTCAGCAAGTGACGAAGTGGTCAGCTCAGTATTGATAAAAGAGGTAGATCAGGTCCAACGACCTATCTACTATGTTAGTAAGTGTTGCAGGGAGTAGAGACGAGATATCCAGAGATAGAAAAGTTTGCCTATGCACTAGTTATTGCAGCCTGAAAGCTTCGTCCATACTTCCAAGCTCACACCGTCATCGTCCTCACCAACAAACCACTGAGGCAAGTTATGCTCAAGCCTGAGGTCTCCGGTAGATTGATGAAGTGGGCCGTTGAGCTCAGTGAATACGACCTCCAATACAAGCCGCGAAATGCTATCAAGGCCCAAGCCTTAGCAGACTTCATCGCGGAATGCACTTTCAGCTCCGAAGTCCCCAGGCCGGTCAAGCATGAGGCCCCTAGCTTGGACGAGCCCGAAGCTCCCAGGCCAGTTGAGTTCGAGCACCGTGAGGTAGCAACCAGTGCAGCATCTCTCCTAGTTAGGCCAAGCGCGAACTGGGATGAGGAGGGTTGGATCCTTCACGTAGATGGCTCCTCAAACCAGTAGGGTAGCAGAGCCGGAATCATTCTATATGGCCCAAGCGGCACAAAACTGGAGTACGCACTACGCTTTGAGTTCGCGGCATCCAACAATGAAGCAGATTACGAGGCGTTAATAGCCGGGATGGCTCTAGCCAAAGAAGTGAAAGCCAAGCATATCGTCATCTGCAGCGATTCTCAACTCGTGGTCAATCAAATCACAGGCGAGTACGAAGCTCGCAAACCAACTATGATTGTCTATTTAGCCAAAGTAAGAAAAGCTCTGCTCAACTTCCAGTTACACTTCATCAAACAATTCCCGAGGTTGGATAACGCTGAGCCCAACGCCCTGTTCCGGTTAGCCAGCACCAGTGATAACACAATGAGAATCGTGTACATAGAGAAGTTGCCTCAGCCTAGCACTCTCGGGGGGGCAGAGGAGGTCGCTCCTGTTGTTCAAGCAAAGCCAAGCTAGATTGATCCGCTCGCAAGCTTCCTGCTACACGGGACCCTCCCTGCAGATCGCAATGCCGCCAGAAGGGTAGAGCGTTAGGCGGCCAAATACGTCATGATAGACGAATGGCTATACTGAAGATCTTACACGCTCACCTACTTGCGCTGTTTGCGACCTTCCGAAGCTGAGCTCGTGCTCTACGACACTCATGAAGGCCTGTGCGGCGGACACTTGGGGGGCAGGGCTCTCACCAAAAAAGCGCTACGACAGGGGTACTACTGGCCAACAATGAAAGCATATGCGATCGAGCTTGTCAGAAAGTGTGACAAGTGCCAGAAGCATGCCAATATCCACCATCAGCCTGCTGCCGACCTCAAGTATCTCACCAACCCGTGGCCTTTCGCACAATGGGGGATTGATATACTCAGACCGTTTCCACCAGCGACAGGCCAGAGGAGGTTCTTAGTGGTAGCAGTTGATTATTTTACCAAGTGGGTAGAAGTTGAACCTCTCGTAACAATCACAAATCGGAACGTACATAACTTCGTTTGGAAAAATATAGTGTACCGCTTCAGGTTACCTCGGGTACTGATTTCCGATACCGGTAAGCAGTTCGAGGACATTAAATTCCAGAACTGGTGCCAAGACATGTGAATTCGACAGAACTTTACCTCAGTCGCATACCCTCAAGCAAATGGTCAAGCGGAAGTCACAAACAGAGCTATCCTCCGCGAACTGAAGGTACGGCTAGACCGAGCTAAAGGACTATGGGCAGACGAGCTACCCAGTGTTCTATGGGCTTATCAGACCACAGTGAAGACCGCCACAGGCGAAACTCCCTTCAACCTCACCTACGGCATTGAAGCAGTCATCCCAGCCGAGATCGAGGTTCCCTCGCTACGACTAGAAGTGTATGATGATAAGGCAAATGAAGACGAGTTACGTACCAACATCGACCTACTTGACGAAGTAAGGGACCTCGCATATATCAGGACCACAGCCTACCAGCAGAGAGTAGCTCGGTACTATAATGCCGGAGTCAAGAAGCGGAACCTCCGCATCGACGACCTGGTCCTTCGTAGCCTAAGGGCCAAAATGCCGAGCTAATAAAGACCTCGACGCGATATGACCCAGTCGCCTCTACGGCATGGGCGAACTCTAAGAGTAGACCACGAGTCACTCCCAGAGCCTAAGGGCCAAAATGCCGAGCTAACAAAGACCTCGGCGCGATAAGACCCAGTCGCATCTATGGCATGGGCGAACTCTAAGAGTGGGCTGCAAGTCACTCCCTCAGCCTAAGGGCTAAAACGCCGAGCTAACGAAGACCTCGGCCTGTATAAGATATAACCGTTTCATCGGCAAAGGCCAAGTGTTAGTAACAGAGGCACAGGCAGCTCAGGTGTGAACCCTATGAAGCGTATCTCGTCTTGGTATACTAGTTAAACCCAATAAGGGAAGAACAGTTTGGGCATACATGGTAACCACTTCGGGGTATACTATAAAACTACCTCAAGTTCCAAGGAATAGTTCGGGGTAACAACTACCGAAAGATCCTACTTCGGGTATGTAGCTTTGACAGATCGAGTGATAAAGTCACTTCGACAGAAAGTAAAGAGCACACCATACTTAGCAGAAAAAACAAAACATTTCATTGATAATTCTTAAAAACAAAAAAATGGACCCAACCGCCCGAGAAAGTTCATCAAAAGAATATTTAAAGCCAGGTTCAGACACCGAGAACAACTAGAATTCATTCAAGAGAAGAAAAAAGAAGCAACTAGCTTCAAGGATCCGCCGCCCTCACATCCTCATTGTCCTCCGGAGAGTCAGGCTCCTCCTCCTCCGCCAAGTCCATTGTTTCTAGATCCAGGCCCTTTATCGTAATGCCCTCAAGGTTGAGCCCAGAGAACTTCTTCTGGACCAGCCAACGACAGAGTTTAAATCCAGAACGGTAGGAGCTCGAGTCATACTCCACCTGGAGGTCGTGATACTCCTGGGAGTCCTTGAAGTCCCACACCGCCTTAGCTCGCTCAGTCTCCACCATGGCGTCGAAGTTCCAAGTTCGATCTTGAAGTATGGACTCCAGATCCTTGACCTGCTGGCGAAGAAGCTCCCTTTTCGCTATCACCCTCAACGACTCCTCCCGATAGCGAGCGCTCCCCTCAGACAGCCGGGCGATCTGTGCCTCCTGATCCCGGATGAGCAGCTCCTGGGCCTCACTCCCCTTTCGAGCCTGAAGAACTTCACTTCGGGCCCAGTCGAGCTCGCCTTGGAGCTTCTACACGTTGGACCTCTGGGTGAGACCGTCGCCGGAGTGGATGTTGGTCTGGAGGGCCATGGCGTGAATGGCGGAGTTCAGCTGCCAACAAAAGGCCAAGGTCAAAAAGGAGAAAAGAAGAGAAAAGAAAGGAAAAGAAGAAAAAAGCCACTTACCACCATGCAGTGGGCTAAAGCCAGCCTGGCGAGCTGCTTAGGGTCCATCCCTCCTCAGCTGGTGACCTCCTCATGGGTGACTACTTTCCGACTCCTTCGCAAAGCCACGGTGAAGTCGGTGATGCTCTCCCAGTTCCCGCTAGGGAACTACGCGGAGATGTAGGGGTGGGACGGCTCAAACAGAGGGTATTGCCCTTGCATCGGGAGCTTGCCTTCTTCAGGGCCACCTTCCTTGGCTACTCCCCCGAATGGGACTGGTGGGACCTCAGGCAGTGGCGGAATGAAGGCTGGATCAGCAGCCTTGAACTCAGCGCTCCCGGAAGTGGAAGCTCGGTCAGGGCGCGACCTATTTGCCCTGCGCTTCTGGTTGCTTGACAGAATGCGGCGCGTGTCTACACCAGACATAGTGGCTGCCAAAAATCACAAGGCATTAGTCCAACAAAAAAAACAACAAACAAGGTATTGTGCGACCTAAAAAGCAACCTACCAGGGCTCAGGCTTGCCTGCACGAGCTTATCCTCGGTCAAGTAGTCCGACCAATGGAAGCCAATTGCTACCCAGGACTGCAATGTTTCCCGAACCTTTGGATCCAAGCCAACCCCCGAATCCTGGATGGCGGCCCTCCAATGGGTTGGAAAGGGCCACCCTTCGGGGTTGCGAACTACAAAGTAATCCCACTTCCAAGCCGGGATCCTGTTCGGCAGCTCGTGTAAGAGCTTGAAGCCGGGACGGGGAGAAAAGTAATAGGAACGCCTTTCTGGAGGCGCTCCGGGGGAAGCGTTTTTAATAGAAATAATGGTGGAGAAGATGTCAAGGTCAAGAGGAAGACGGTATTCATAAAATAAAGAAATAGTCCCAACTATATTTCAAATCGAGTTGGGGTGAGGCTAGTCAATAGTAATATTGAAAGAGGATGCAGAGGAAGACGAAGGCCAGCGACGAGCTGTTCTTGGAAGATCACGATCTTGTCGGGACCGTGCTCCCAAGGATAGTCACTGTAAGGGAGATTGTAGACGAGGTCTCTGGGAAGGTTAAACTGAAGAACCAAGGTTCTGAGTCTCTTCATCGACATGGAGGAAGGATCGAAGCTGTCCGGCTCCCTACCCCGGGAAGTGGAAGTTGTCTCGCCGGAGGCCTCACGAGCCTCTGGAGCCTGCCCYCAAGCTCCCCTTGAGCTCGAGGGGGCGTCATCTTGGTCACCGCCCCGGGGAAAGTTACTGTACGGGTACCCAGACATGCTGATAGAGTGATAAGACTCACCAGGGAAAGCTGAACCGGAAAGACGATGTGAGCAGAAGAAGAGCTCGAGTAGCTAGACGAAGACGCAACCTCAGAATCCAAAAGCAAGGCAAGTTGGCATAAAGGAAATGAGGCCTGGGGCCCTCCTATTTATAGCCACTGTGCCCACAAGTCGACAACTTAGATTAAGGTGGATCTGACGGTTCACAGTCAAGCTGACCGCATGTCTTCTGAAACCGAAATGTGACTGGCTGCACGTCTCCCATGATTAATGTAATGCCGGCTGCACTACTTCAGGAACTGAGAGCCATTTTGGCGCATTTTTTTGGCATTCGAAAAATCTAGAAATCCCCTGACTTCCACGCATGTATTTAATGCGATCAGTCAATCAAGTTTGAATTTCGGGTCAAATCCACCTGTCACACTCCATGAACTCCTCGCGCTAGGGTAGAATCCTTAGCTCGAGGAGTGGGGGGCAATTGATGGAGGGTGATTTGACCCAACCTCCTGAGAATGTGAAACGTGGACTTGACTCAACATAAGCAACAACTCAGCATATAGCCTGGCTGCGACTAAGTAACGAGGTCGCAGGACAGCTCGCTACATTACAGCTCGCCACGGAATGAGCTCGCTACAACGCGAGCTCGAGGACCCCAATGTACTGAAAGGGAATACTCCAAGACAAGTCTATCCCAACTCGCGAACTGGGATAACCAGCTTGTCCAATACTTAGGCAAGCAAAGGCAGTCCTCCAGGAGCTCGCTACAAAGGCAACTCGCTACGGGATAGCTCGCTACAAGGCAACTCGCTACAGGATAGCTCGCTACTAAGCGACGCGGCGTTTTCAGGAAGTTTTTTATCTGACGAGACCGTACCCGTCAGACTGCACCATGTCTTCTGACTGACGGCACAGTCCCTACCAGCCCAGCAGGCGGCACCCACGTCTCTCGACAGGTGGTGGCGTGTCTGTCCTTTCCGGGTCATGTCACTCATCCGATTGGGTAGTACTCTGCAACGGTTACCTACGCAGCCCTCGCAAATAACGGCTGCGTCAGAGGTCCAGTGGTGGTTACGCCCGATTTGACAAGAACACCCATATTTAAGAGCCCCATGGTCGAAGGGGCAAAGGTATCTTGAGTTAATCTCGAACTTTCATTGATCTGGCGCTACCTGCACCTTTAGCTCTCTTTGCATTCATTACTGCTCTCCCAAGTATTCTAACTTAAGCATCAAAGTATTCCCATCGGGCAAGTCCCCCAGAAATCTTTTACCGTCTTCTTCTTAGGTACCGTCCGTCGCCAGTTAGGAGCCAGTTGACTGCCAGTTAAGAGTGCCCGGATTGCGCTGCATCAAAGTTCAAATAGAATACTAAGAAAACTTCACTTACCTATTCAAAAGAAACTGGACGTCAATACTCATAGAGCGGAATGGACACTAAATGTAGGTAAACAGATGTGGGTTGGAACGAAACTAAGACGAAAACAAGAATCAAGCCATGAGCTACTTCTTGATTCCACAAGCATCAATCAAAATTGGACGAGGAGTGTGAAATGACCCACGAAACCCGTAGTCGATCAATAGTTACATTTCAACAATGATTGTGCGTGCAAATCATAATTATATCAAGCACTCTAATATAACTAAGAAAGTAGATAGATCAAGAATTGAACATCCAAAAAAAAAAAAAAAAAAAAAAAAAAAAAAAAAAAAAAATCAGAATGTCTAGGAGATGCCAAATCAACACTAATTGTTGAATTCTAAAATCCCAACACCCTAGTAATGTTGCGCAAACCCTACTAAATTGAAATTATGAGTTCAATGGATCGAATGCACCAATGGATTTCAAGCATCATTGTTTTAACAAGTTTTTGAACTTAAGTCATATACTACCATTAATATGGTTTTCCCTATTTTCTTATTTGTCTAACGATCAACTGCTACAATCGTTACAACCACTAGCTGAATTAGTTCTAGGACTTATAATAAACAGAGAAAGAAAGAAAGTCTCACCTATTAAGTCCGGTTTTGTTCTCTGGTTACCGTTTGGTGGTGAAAAATTCGAAAATGAGATAAGATCAAGAGAGAGAAAGAGAGGGAGGGAAGAGTAAGAAAATGAGAAAATAGTTTATGTGGGGAGGTGAAAAGGGCGCATGGCTCAATTTTGGCGTCTCATAGCGACAATCAGTGTTGTTTTAGCAGAAGTTTTAAATGATTACCACTATATATTATTATTAGCCGCATTCAACTTATAGTCACCTTTACAGTTGCCGCTAAAAGTGTTTTTTTTTTTTGTAGTATCTGATTATTGTTGTTTGACTCATTGAGAGTTGGAATCGGAACCAACTACAAAAATTTCAATTTTGTATTAATCTATTTATGTTGGATACAAAAATATGTCAAATTTTTTGACACATTATTGTAATACGATATCAACTTAGTGAAATATGCAATTAGGTATCAAAATTTCCTACAAAGATGTTCAACCATAGGCATTCATCCCTTAGAAATACAATAGAACAGGCATTTGGTGTCTTGGAAAAATATTTTTCAATGTCACACAATACTTTGACTTTGATACTGAAGTTAAGATTGTTATATGCTCCACAACCACATTGTGGGGTTAATCCATATAATTAACTTAAGAAGGGATCCATAAGATACATGGGCAGAATAGATTGTCTAATGTTAAAATGGAAGATATTGGCAATTCCTTAGAAACCTTATCACATAACTCCAAATGAATGAACTAGCTCAATGGTCTTCATTTATAATCAACTTTAATCAAATATGTTCTATGACTAGAGGAGATTATGTCAATAAATATGTGTAAATATTTAGAATGAAACCATTAGTAGGGATGGTTTTTAATAAGGATGCAAAAGGATCGGCTATTGGTAATAGGAAGGATATGGGAAAAGATGTTTTATCCGCTTCATAGACTGTGCCAAACAAAGTTGATTAATGTCAACAAGTCAGGTGAAACAATGCAGTGGACAAATCCTTGATTGAATTACAAGATGGGCAAATTATATTAAGAAAAAAAAAATTGATAAGGGGTTTTGGCCAACTACATACACATCAATATGTAAGGATATGACTACTAACTTCAGTATTAAAATGAAAATTACTCATATCAAAAGTATGATGCATACCTTAAAGCTGATTTACATTGAAGCCAAGTACATCTATTTGTACTTTTATAGATAATATAGATAGGAGGATGGGTCATGGCCAAACGAAAATGTTCAATGTCCCTGAACTAGTATTTGCAGGGGAAAAGGAAAACAAAAAAAAAAAACAAATTATATGAGCCTTATGAGTAAAAAAATAGAGATCGAGAGATACATATTTAGGAATTTGGTTTAGGGTTCTTCTAATCAAGAGAATTTGGTTACAAGTTGAAAGACATTTTTCAAATAGTCAAACCTGAGGAAGGGTATACAATAAGAAGGCATTGAGAAAAATAAATGTGAAATAGAAAAAAAAATGGAATGATCTCTTGTAAATGGATTTTGTCCCTAGATGAAGATTGAAGAGAAATATTTTCTTGTCAATGATTTCTACCTCTAGTTGAATAAGAAAGGAGTAAAGAATTTGTTTTGCAATCGATTGTCTCCTTTCTCTCAAACGTAGTAGTCAAACTTTCTTTTATTTACTTTTTTACAAGCGAGGACTCGTGCGATGCATGTGACTTATCATGGAAAAGTGAAACAATATATGGAAACTGATAATTATATTAATAATTTTACTAATTTGTTATAAAATAATTTAATAGTTTAGATTAATTATATTAATAATTTTTAACAAAAATAGGGCCGATTTTGCACGTCTTTTTAGGAAGATCTTTTGGTAACTCTAATAGTCAAAAGACGTATTAAGCATTTACATGAAGATCTAAGGAGCCTGAAGCATGTTTGGTAGGCGTATGTCTTTCTACGCGAGAATAAAACATGAAAGACATGAAAAGCTTTATTTGGAGCTTCCCAAAATAGGCTTTTGCATCTTTTCGGTGCTCTAGCTTTTGCCAGATATATCTTCCACGAGCCAAACGGAAATAGACCAAAAATCGGTCTGCCCAACTTATAAACAGTCGAAAGACTATGCGGAAAGATGTGCCAAATGGACCCATAATAAATTATTACTAATTACTCAATAAATTATTATTTTTTCATATTATCCGTTAGTGTTTTATTTTATTTATATTACTTTATTAATCATTAATGTTATAATTAAATTAATCTATAGATTAACTTTCTAGTCATAATTAAATTAGTCTAAATCCAAGCTCAAGATTTAAGACTGTGAAACAAATCCTCGTCCTCATCTCCGTCCCCATCCTCGGTTGGGTATCATTATCAATCCCCATCTCTGCCAAGGTAATATCCATTCTCAGCCCCATCGGGTTGGGGAAGTTGAATATCAAATGGAATGAGGAACATTGCCATCCCTATTCACATTCGAATCCTATTAA
Organism: Nelumbo nucifera; assembly: GCF_000365185.1. The sequence goes on along the minus strand of NW_010729156.1, from coordinate 1,479,906 downwards.
TTAGTTAGTTGTCATAGAACTATAATTTGAAACCTAATAAATAAAATTAAATTTTAGCAAATTTTTATCTAAAAACTATTAAAGAATTTAATAAAAAATAATAATTCATAAAATAATAATAATAAGTAAAATTTATTAAAACAATAAAATAAACCTCATTGCATTCCATATAAAAAACTATAAAATTTAATTAAAATATTAAAACTAATAATGACCTAATTATAAATGTCTTAAGACTCCTACTTAGGGATGATCATTCATAACTTAGCTTAAACCCGACTAAACCAACAAATTTTCGGGCTCAAGCAACTATTTTCTTCTAAGCTAGGTCTAGCTCAAATCTACACCAACCCCACACAATGTAAACAGTAGGATTATAAATGGTTTGGATTCAGATCAGAACCAAATGCATCCACATCTACATTCGATTATGAAATCTAGATCCACATTCACATCTGATTATTATGTTGGGTTTTAGATCATCTTTGCATTTAATTTATAACCATCTTATTGTATTTAAGATGATAAAAAATTAAAAAAAATATATATGTATACATAATTATTGAATTCCGATTATTGTTGTTTAGTTTATTTGGAATTAGAATCAACTAACAAATTTATTAGTAATTTATTATTTTGTTAGTCTTTAATAATCAATGTCTTAGTATTTATAATGAATATTTTATTTTTAGTTATTAATGTTAATATTTTTATTTTAGTTTATTTATTTATTTGTTACTTAGAAGTAATATTTATTATAACTAAAATTATTTTTCCTACCTTAAAATGTATTGTATTAACATTTTATTTATACATTATTATATTTAATAATTAATTTTTTTTCTATTATTATTTTAGTAGTACTTTGTTATAGTACTTTTATTATTAATATTATCTTATTATTATTTTCATAATATTTTATTACTTTATTAATATTAGGGTTTTGGGGGTTTTGTATCATGAGTTCTTTAATCCTTAAGGGGAGCCTAAAATACGCAAATGTCCTTGCATCAACCCATTTCTCTCTTTAATAATATAAATGCTATGTCTCTCTTTATCTCTCATTAATACTCTCTCTTAATTGTTTCTCTTTTGTAATATAATCTCTCCCTCTTTCTCTCATTAATACTCTCTCTTAATTATCTCTCTTTTGTAATATAATCTTTTTGTCTCTCTCTAGTAATTTAATATCTTGGCAATAGATAAATACCTATGTTGATTTTTTATAAATAGAAATATAATTACTATTTAATATTTTAATAAATGGATATTTTATCATTTTTATAATTTTTTCTTATTATTATTAATTTTAATTATCCTATTAATATTAATTATACTATTTTTTATAAATAGTCAACCCTAAGTACAAATTAATACTAATTATTATTAATTTATTAACTTTTAATAGTTGCTAGATAAAAACTTGCTAAATTTTAATATTTGTATTAATTTTATTAATTTTTATTAATTATAGTTATTAGGTTTCAATTTATATATAAATTATTATTATTACTATTATTATTATTAATCCATTTTTGGTAATTATGACAAAATTATTGGTACTTTATTTTTGGTTATTTTCTTGGCTAATTTTTGTTCATTAAATGTAATTTTCTTCTATTTATAGCTTAAATTATATTTAAATAAATAACTTAAATATAATTACTTTTAATTACAATTAAAATATAATTGTAAATTAATGACTTACATTAATTAACAATTTAAATGTTAATTAATGAATTAATAAAAAATATTAATATTTTTTAATAAATATGGTATTTTAATAAACATTATTAATTAATAAATAATATAATTAATAATACTACAATTATTGAAAATACTGTAAAATATGGTTAATTATTAAAAATATTGTTAATAAAAAATACATTATTTTTAATAAATAATGTTAATTAATTAAAATATTGTAAGTATAAAAAATGTTGTAATTATTAAAAGTACTATATTAATTAAAAATATTGTTAGTTAATAAATTTAGTATTTTAATAAATAATTTTAATTAATTAATAATACTATAAATATTAAAAATGCTGTAGTAATTAAAGGTACAATTAATACTATTAATTAATAAAATACTGTAATTATTTAATTACTATTAATTAATAAATACTTTAATTGTTAATAATGTTTTTGAATAATTATGGCTTACATTATATTAATTAATAAATACATTATTTAATACTATTTTTGAATAAATACTGATAATTATTTAAAAATACTATAATTATTAAAAATACACAACCTTAGAAGATCTACCCGAGTAGATGCCATAAAAGTCAAAATGCCTACTTGGAGGAGGACTACATCTTGAATAGTTATCATCGGGAAGTTGTTCTTGATGAAGTGGGCTTAGGAGTAGTGGGAGATAAGGTTTACACTCTTTCTGATGGAAGCCTAAGCTGTCGATAGTGTATTTCAACTGTACATATTAATATTTTATGAAAAATGTTTGCAAAAGGTTTTAATTTTCAGGATCCATCAGAGCAGAGTGTGATATTGTACAGTGCAGTTAGGGGAGAGGTCTTTTCTTGTCTGGTAGTGTTTGATCATTATGGATCGAGAGGTTATGTGTAAGAGACCATTACAAGGCTAATTATTTGATGGGTTTTATCTTACTTAAATCTATAATCCTTGAATCTTCATTGGATGATTGAATTTAATGATCATTTAAGTGTAAATGTTGAGCCCATATTGATCCCATTGTGATGTGCTCATGGGTTCACTATGTTTAGCAACGAATTCGGCCAAGCCTTTTCACAGAGGTTGGGTCGATCCTATGTGGACTTATGTAAGGTCATTGTGGGGGCCTACACCATACAAATCAGGCTTAAGTTGGCCATGCAACACCCTTGGGTCGTGAGACTTGCAGTTGATGGGCTTAAGGACCATACTTAATATGATTAATTAAGTTGCTATGTGCCATGGGTAGAATCTGGGTTTGGATTTAGATTATCTCCTAATTAGATTAGGAGATAACATCATAAGAGAAAATAAAAAAGGAGGGGGCGAACCAGTCCAAGACAACTTCATATTTTTGCAGTTTATAGTTCTCTCTTCACCCTTTTGTCTTTTAGTTTTTTTCTAGTTCGACATCAGCTATTTAGGACTGATATAGATTAATTTTTCCTCTGATTTTTGCAATAAAAATTTAGAGGATATTAGGATCATCATTCTTAGTTTGATTCAAGCAACTGTATTTCAGTTTTGTAGAAAACTGAATTGTTGAACCGGCTTCAGGAATACACTACGCCATCTTCAGTGGAGGCTGGTTTTAGGACTGATTTGGACATGAACTTCCACTTTAGGATTTGCGTTTGTGGTATCTGTATTAAGTATATACCTCATTCTTTGTTTAGTTTCAAATTTGGTCCAGTTCAGTGCAAGACCGATCCTTAAAAATATAGTTTTTTTAAACATAGAGAATTCGATTCTTAAAAGGATTAGAGAATTTTTCTAAATTTCGCCTAACCATCTAGCATGATTCGACCATCCATATGATGAATCCTAACCCTTCCAACAATAATGTGATTGGAAGTGCATTCTTGCATACACCAAAGGAGAGTGTAGGAGATCCGAACTCTCATTGTGAAACTTTAACCCTTACCTTAGGTACTAAACAGGGAAACCAGAATTGATCCTCATAGTCCCATGCAATTTTGCATTGGGAATATCTCCCCATGAAAATAAACATACAACTATGGAGATGTTACCATTGCACAGATGTAAAAGGCTGTGAGACATTGTGAAAACGGTTATGTGAAAATTGAGTATATGTTTGATTCCGTTAGAGTTTCTTAGGGGGTGTTTATTAGATACATGTTTATCTGTTAAACACCACTTTAAATGCTTTCTCTTTTATTTGGTTGGGCTAATTTGCATACGTTTCAAGAAATGGTGTTTAAAGGCACTTGCCCACTCAGCGATGAGAAACGTTTCCTAATGCTTACTTGTTCTGTTTGGAAGGGTGTTTCAAGAAGTGGGCCATATGTGTGATTCAGTGTGTCACTCTCCTTGATTTTTGAGTGCCATATTTTGAAATCTAATGGTCCAAACTACCCTTTGCACATATTTTGATATCTAACGATTGATTTTGGATGAAAATCACATCCAATGACCAAAACGACAGGGGTGTTGGAAGGAAACATGGATTGAAATACCAAACATTAGTAGATCAATAATCTATTGAAACATAAAGGCACACGGCACGAGGGAATGGTAGAGTTGACATCGTATTGAAGCAACGGAAAGTTCACCAAATGATCGACCTGCGGTTTCGAGCTATGCATGCATTAATTTTCGAAATTACGAAAGTGACCCCAGCTATAATCTTTCTTTGCAAGTAGGAACCACTGTTCACCCACTCTCTTGCCCAAAATTAAGAAACCAGTTCCTCACGCTGGTGATCAAGCGAATGCGACGCCGGAATTTTCCCTGTTTATAATCTCTGACTTAAGAAAATCTTGGCTTATTATACGTAGATTGTCCTGTAAAGTTAGGGCTTCTGGTTTTCTGGTTGCGTGAAGGAAGAGCAGAGCTTCAAAGGTACGTTCTTTTGCATTCTTCCATTCCTAATTGTAGTTTTGTCAATTCTTTCTCTGGTTTTTGAATGTCGATTTGATCTTTTTTGTTTTATTGTAGACGATTCGGTTGTTTGAACAAACTGGTACGTTTCTTAATTGTAATCTCGCAATTCTTGGGGGGTGTGAATGGTTTTGTATCTGTTTAGTAAGTGGTGTGGCCTAATTGGAAATTTGGAATAGGTTTTGTTTCTGTTTCTTCACGAAATTGACAAGGTTTAGGATTGCGATTGTTCACGAGTTCTAGTGTTTCGTTGTTTGATCCTTGATTTTAGGATCCGATACGGAGGATGTGTGTTGTCATGTGTCGGTTTCGCCTTCGAGGCACCGGGGGTTTGGTGGTAGTTGAGTGGTTGGGGACGGGGACGGGGACGGGGACGGGGAGGGGATAACATGACTGATTTTGGGCCGCGACAACAGAAACAGGAGAGAAACGATGCTCGTGCGGAGTTCGAGCGGGTTTGGAGGAGTTGATGCGTGGTCATTTGCATGATTGTATGTCATTGGCTTCGTGTCGAGATTAGGAGGATGGTGATGAGGAGGGTGATCAGCTTGTGCGCTGCAGGCGACGGTTGGATCTCGAAGGGGGATGACTTGGCTGAGTCGTCTACGGCGTGAAGGCGCCACTCGCGTATTCTGAGTAGGTGGGCTGCTCGGCAGGCCCAGGAGATGATTACTACCATTGAGAGGTGGAAGCGTGAATCTGAACTATGCATGGTTATAGATGAACAGATGTTGGGGGAGACAGATGTTAGGGGTAAAGCTTACCACCTTTGTCAATAAACGGTCTGAGTTGAATGAAGTGTGCTCGGAATGAAGAGCAGGAGTTAACGCTGGGTAAAACAGTCGGAGTTGAGTGAAGTCTCCTCTCCTCTTTTGTTCCTTCAACCCAGATTGAAGAGAAAGAGGATTAAGGAAATAGGAAGGGAAAAGGATAAAACAGTCTGAATCTTTTCATAAAGGTTAGTTTTGGTATTATGAAAATGTTTAAACTGCACCTGTAATCACGTGATGGTTCTGACTGACGGTGAGTTAATGTCTGGTACTGGATAGTCGCAAATTGAAAGTTCGGGTACTAGATTGTCGCATTTTAAAGTTTGGGTACTAAATTGGCACTTGACCTAAATTACAGGGGTACCTATTGGGAATTTTCCCAATAAAGAAGGAAGAAAATCAGTTTGAGTTGAAACTGGCATGTTACGAGGATCGAAGGAGGATAATCTGATTATCAGGTTGAATTTCTAATATTTCTTGGAATCTGTTAGTTCCCACAGTTTTAGATTATCGTCAGAGTTGTATTAGGTTGATCTTATGTTTTCTTGTTCTTTTCTTTTTTGTCATTTGGCTTGTAATCATTTTATATTCTGTTTTCTGCATAATCCCTCCCTTTTTACAGAATTCGTTTTACTGGTGCTAATGCTGTGGAGGTTACCTCCCTCTAGAGTGATTTGATGATCATTAGAGGGGCTTTGTGAAACCCATTGGAGAGGAAAAGATTTGTTCTTGAAATGCAGAAGTGAAATTTTTAGCTTTATTCGACAGAATTCTGCATACAAGAGACTCCTTTTTTTACCCTTAATATGATTGTACGACCCTGTGTATAGAGAATTTTCTTAACTATTCTGGGAAATAGATCTAGATGCTTGGACATGCTTCCATTGAGTTACTGTCTTACTGATATGGAATTAGCTTATTTATTGATAGAATGCATTGCAACCAAGATGTTGCATGTTGGTGGTACCGACCAAAAATGAAACGAATAAACTGTATTGGATAGTTCGTAAATTTGCTTCATTGGATTGTGTACTCTATTTGACAGGCTTTAGTGGTCCCTCTTTATTAATTTGCTTCATTGGATAGTTCGTAATTATCACTTTTCTTTAATAATTATAAAATTCAAGTGCAAGTGTATTAGGTTAAGGATGTGTATGTTCCTGATGAAATCTTGGATGAATTTGGGTTGATGCTTTCTCTTTTTGTTTTTCCCCTTGTAGTTGCTTGAGTCTTGCGAGCTTAGGAAACGAATAAAGTAAAGACTCTTCAGGGGTTTGTCACTATTCATCTCTTGGTCATAGCAGAATCGTCAAAATGGTATGTTGAGAGTATTTATTTTCTTGGTTTCCTTTTCTTGATTTTTCCTTACAATTTGTTGTGTTCACTGACTGCTCCTTTGATATCTCTTTAATGTTTTGAGGATCGCATTTTTTTTAAATAATAATAGGTTGAATAATGTAATTTGGGTGATTTGTTCCAATAACTAAGGCTACAATTTTACGAGGAAAATGACCATCATCCAAGCCTTATTCCAACTGTATGAAGTTGGCTACATGGTCCTGTTTCACCATTCCGTATATAAATGCTAATATATCAGGAGATATGGGATGCTGCACTCTCATGTGCCACAAAAACTATACAAAAGATATTTATGCAACTTTAATGCATTTGATCTCTTTAAGTATAAACAAGAATCGAGTGTTTGGTTTTGCTTTCCACCAAACAAACAGAACCAGGCTTATCATCAAAAGTATGATGTTCAATCTTTTCATTGACTAAACTGGAATGGAGTCTCTTAGAGCTGTGGGAGGTGCCTTAATGGAAGGTTTAAGAAAGATAAAGGAGCTGAATATCCATAGGCTAATTGTTGAAGGAGACTCAAAGTTGGTTTTAAGATGGTTACAGAAGGACACTGTGGAAATATGCAAATGAGAGAAAGGAGACTAAATGACTAACTAGGGGGTTGGAGGTTCAATTTCAGTGGGTGAAGAGGACTGCAAAAACTGCAAATGCTTTTGCAGATACATTGGCAAAACAAGGGGTGGGAAGGGAACAGATGTTTTGGGCTTTACTGTAATTTTCTTTTCTTTTCGTTTTGGGAGAGTTAAGCCTCTTTATCTCTTCCCGGAATGTTGTAATTATCTTGTCCTTTAATAAAATGATTTCTGTTATTGATAAAAAAAAGACTAGAAAATACCAAAAGTCATATAAAATTAACAAAATTAAATATTAAAAGCAGAACAAACATCATCATCATCCAAGTCTTGTACCAACTATATGGGTTGGTTGCATGAATCCTGTTTTGCCAATCTGTTCTGTTCAGTTCCATATCCACATGTCGTTTCTTGGGAATGCCCTGGCATACCCTTGCCCATTCTTGCCACACTTGGGTAAAGGTGTAGCATGTCACTTCTGGGGAATGCCCTAGCATGAGCAATAAAAGCAACATTACATATTCTATGAAAAATAAAGCCTACAAGGTGGAGGCCTTGTTTTGTTAGAACAGGGAGATGCTAAAGAGAAAATCCGTATTTGTATATGTGATAATTCAAAGGTGAAGACTCAAAAAAAAAAAAAAGAAATTGTTAATTGTTTGAATTCAACAAAAATATACAAGAATTGTGAGTTACTTGTAGAGAAAAAAACAATGAGGGTTTTCCCAGTAAGAAATGTGGAGAAAGGGTTTTTTTTTTGATAATAAATAAAAAATTTAATAAAATAAAAAAGAAAAGAGTACAAGGAGAGTGAGAAGAAGTCATCTGAAAGAAGAAGAAAATCCCTACACCCAACAAAAGAACTCATCAACTCCTAAAAGACTCAAATCAACTCAAAACTCATTCCATTAGCACCCAAAACACCAAACAAAACAAAAAACTCCCAATACATTCAAAAACTCTTAAATAAGAATGATACAAAAAGCAGCCAAACATATCCAATCTCCCTTAAAACAAAACTTCTTCCCAAACCAAGAAAAGAGAAACACCACAACCCCAAATAATCATGGCATCACCCATCAACAACCGACATCTCAAGCTTACTTCCTTAATCAGCAGCAACAGAGGCAGTTATCAAGGCCTCGTTAGACCTCTTTTTTTTGATAAGCAGGCTTTGTTAGACCTCTTACAAACTTTTTTTTAACCTTCTTCAAATTTTTGATAGGCCCCAACCCTAAAACACCTCGTTTTGATCTTGCAAAAACTTTCAAGACGGGGATGACTTGATGATGTTTATGCCTTTCATTTGATAAAAAAAAGTTTATGCCTTTCACAATGTTTCATTGCATTAAGATTTCTCTTACATTCCTTCACCTGTTTAGAACTGTTATTGATCCTCTCCAACTCAAAAACTGCATTCTTATCAACAGTCTTGAACTCAACTCCCCTTGTTTTTTTTTGTGTATTTTTTTGATAGGAAATGGTAACTTTCATTCGTTAAATCATAAAATTACATATCAGATATTCCATAGTTGGAATGCTGATCCCATATCCAGATCCACTGTTACAATACAGACCAGAAAAGTTCACTCCTGTTGTATCCTTGTTTGGCTAAAGCATCATCCAGGCCATTGGCTATTCCTCTAACCCATTTGAAATCTGCTTCAATTTCCTTTTTAAGACACCAAATTTCTCACAGATCTTGCATGTGATTCCAAATTCCCAAATTCCCAGCTTTCATCCAGTCTATTAGTAACCTTGAATCCCCTTCCACTTCAATCTGGTGTAGTCCTATCTGTTTAGCCAGTCTCAGTCCTTGCAGCAAAGCTAACAGCTTTGCTCTTAATGAATCACCCAGTCCTACAGGCCCCGAAAAAATAGCCAAGATTTTTCCTTCCCCATCTCTAAATATTCCTCCTACACTTGAAGGCCCCGGGTTACCAAATGAGCTGCCATTGAAGTTCATCTTTACTCTTTGTTGTGTAGAAACTGCCCAACTCTCTTAAATATTACTGAACTGGATCTTGAAGAGTTTGCTACTGAATTCCAATCCTTAATTATATAATCCACTGAGAACTCCTTAAACAACTCAGCTGTTTTTACCCAATGCACTACCTTAATTGTGATGCAATCATTCAAACCTTCCCTTGATTTTGTTTTTCCTTGAAAGATCCTGTTATTTCTTTCCTCCCATACTGCCCATAAAACCGCAGATCTTGTGGCTCACAACATCCTTCCCCTTCTCTTCGGTTTCCTAAAGAAAGTTTCTTCAAAAAGGCCTGCCACATTAGGAGGAGGAATCCACCTGCAACCAAAGAGAGAGGAAAACCATTCCCAAATAAAAGAGACAAAAGTGCAGGAGATTAATAGGTGCACACTGCTCAGTAGTTTCACCACAAGCAAAGAGAGTAGATATGAGGGGGAAGGCACTGATTTGGCCTTCATTTTTGAAGTACAACATAGGTATTGATATCTTAAAGAGCCACCTCCCAACAAAAAGGCCTCACTTTTGGAGGCACTGGGCTGCACCACACCTCTTTAGTTGGGAAAGACACTGCTACAATTGAAGAGTGGAGGACATTGAAATAAGAAGAGCAAGAATACAGACCAGAGTGGGAGGCTAACCAAATCCTTCTTTTTTTTTTTTTGATAGGAAATGGTAACTTTCACTAAAGAGATTAAAAAAGTACATCTGTCACCACCCAAAGGATGTGGCTAGAGAGAGCAACAGAATAAACAGTCCTACAAGCAAGCCCAAAATAAAGCCCCCCTATTTACTCCTTGCTTTGCTAAATTATCAACCATTCCATTTGCTGATCTTCTTGCGCAATTAAACTGTATCCTTAACTCCCTTGCTATCCTCACAAGAAGAGTCCAGAAAAACAGTACTCAGCAGGGAGAGAAGTTCATCCACTGCCCCTTCTTTATCATTCGTCCCATCATTTTCATTAAACTCCACTGCATCAAGAACCTCATGCTCCTTCAAAATTGAACCAACCTCATCATGAACCAGCTTCTCTTGCTCCCTTTCCTTCTCCCTTTCCTCCAACTCTTTAAATGCCTTGCAAATTCTTCGCCCCCTAGAAAAAATAGCTCCAAATCTTGCTCACCTCCACCTCCCTATTCACAACAAAATCCAAGTTGATTGAACCTTCAATTATATGTGTTTCATCCACCTCTATCTTCTCATTCTGATAGTCATCTTCCTCTGAAGCCTCTCCCTGTTCACCAGGATCCTCCAATGATCTAGTTTTTCCTTTTATAAACCTGTGTGCTTCTATCCACCGATTTTGCTTCCTCTTTACCCTTCTCATTCACCTCTCCAGCAACATTACCTTTTCCCCTCCTCTTCATCTCATTTTGTTCTCCAATTTGACCCTTCCTTTCTTGAATCCTTGCTGATTCACAGTCATCATTTTCTATCTCCGATTCCTCCAAATCTCCATCCACTGCTATCACCTCTTGGGCCTCTTCCCTCTCTATCTACCCCTTTTCATTCCCACCCTCCCTCACATCTGTGTCGACACCCAATCCCTCTTCCATGTTACTGTTTTCTTCCTTCTCTTCGTCCCCAACAGAATTAGTTCTACTTGTCCTTGACAAATGTATTCAAAACTGTAAGAATTTGTCTTGCCTCCTCCCATGTTAATCCCTAAAACCCTTTCTCTGCCTGATTTTTGTGCAAAGATAGCCACACCATTGTCTTCTACAAACTCCTCCTGCACCCCTCTTTTTGTTGATGTTATGTGGGCTGTCTTTCCTTCTCTTCCAGAAATTTTCTCGTTTAATCCTCCACTATTTTCCACAGGCCTGTCCCTGTAAATGAACTTTGTCACACAGAAAACTAAGCAAATTTTTTGACAAGCCCTACCTGCACTAGAGAGAGATGAAGGAAAAACAATAAACAAGCTCCTGCTCTATTTTCTTTTCTTTTCTCTGGGTTTCCTCACAATCAGTGTTGACAAAGGCTTAGGATTTCTTTCTTCTTGTTGGAGCCTCTCATTGTTGGAAGACAACTTGTTTTCTTCTCTGATGCTTTGTGGAGATTTATTTATTTATTTATTTATTTTTGATGAATAGCTTTGTGGAGATATATTAAATATCACTCAAATTGCAGATTTGTTTCTTGTCATTGAAGGCAATGCTAGGGCAATTGCTTGTGTTGTGAGAATCCTTAAATGTGGTTGCCTATACTTCAAATTCTGAAAAAGATGATTGGATAATTTTCTGGATTGTTAGCCATATTCAATTCTAACTCCACAAATTCTTATCTCAATTATACGTGGATCCACTACATGAAAGCAAGAACCAAGTATATGTGGGTCCACTATTTGAATATTGTATCAATATTCCACTTTATCCAGGATTATACATCCAATTTTCTGATCACTAGGACCATGCATCCATTGTTAAATTGTGAGTCCTCACATCATTTCTCAATGCTATTTCATTGGCCTTGTTTCCAACTTATGCTTTTATCTTTGTAATAACGTGTGTAGCTTGTTGTTTAGCCTCTTTTCACTCTGGTTTAGCTTGCTATTAGATATTCATGAATCTGTCTTTTTTAGTCGTCATTGGTGTTTTCTGTGATTGAAGAATTGGGTTGCAGCCTTCGGTTGGAACTTTGGATCTTTCTTTAATTTGCGTGTAGTCATTCTTGAACTTTGATTTGCACATCCTCATTAAGAATCATGATTTTCTTCAATCAAGAAATTTGGTTTCTCAGTTGCTATTCAGAGAATTACCATCTAGAATTTTTTTACTGATTTCCCAATTTGTCTATCTACTTCTTTCAAGCCAATTTTCTCTTATTTTGGTTTTTAATTGCAGAAATTTCTCATTACTTCCCTAAACTCATGTATTTTGTTTAAAAAACAGTATATTAAGACTTTCTAGGGAGTTTATACCAATTCAAAATGCCTCTATTTTCTAGAATGCTAACATTTTTCCTTGTAGATAACTAGATATAAACAACTAAGAGAGATGCAGTGTTTGTTTTGGGTCCTTGTTAAGTTTGGACTATTCCCTACTGATTTGACCACTCAAGCTAATGCTTCTAACTTTTATATGTACCTCTCTGCTTTATAACAATTATTTTGCATATTTGATGTAGGCTATGTACATAACTCAAGCTAATGCTTCTAACTTTTATATGTACCTCTCTGCTTTATAACAACTATTTTGCATATTTGATGTAGGCTATGTACATAACTCAAGCTAATGCTTCTAACTTTTATATGTACCTCTCTGCTTTATAACAACTATTTTGCATATTTGATGTAGGCTATGTACATACGTGTTAAGCGTAATAAGACAACCTACTTCATTCAGTGTGATCCTACGGAGACAATATTAGACATTAAACAGAAGTTGCAAAATCTCATTGATCAGCCTGTAAATGATCAACGTTTAATCCTTGTGGCAACTGGTGAGGTTTTGGATGATTCAAAAACATTGGCAGATCAGAAGGTATCCAAGAAATAGTTAGTTGCTTTCTGTGTTCTTCTTTTTCTGATGTTAAACATTTTAATTTCCAGATCCTTCTATCTAATGGAGTTAAAGGCAATAACTTCTCCACTCCCCACTAACAAAAAAATAATATAGTTGCAAAAAAAATGCTATGATCTTGCAACTGTAACAAGTCTCTAAATGGATTTGGTGATTTCATCATCTTTTCACAGGTTGAAAATGATTGTATTGTGGCTCTGACCCTGAGAAAAGGTATGTTTCATATACATTCTAGATCTTTTACCTATTTCTTGTCCCTAAGGATATAGTTGTTTTTCATTAGAAGTGAATGTTCATTCTATTCTAGTTTCTGTCTTTTGCAATTTCCTGTTTTAGTTTAGTTCTAACCACTTATTCAGAGGAGCCCAGCTACTTGAGTAGTGCATTTTGCTGTTTTAGCTAGATTATTGTTCTTTTCCATTTAGTGACTACTAGTTTGGATAACTGACATAAGAATTTATCTGATCCATATTGATTTTATATGGTAACTTCCATTTGTGGGGTTTTGTTTATTTGAGTGAGATGGTAACATTAATTGATGCAATGGTAAAATTTGTGGCTGAAAAGTGTGTAAACATACATCTGAGTCTGAGGGTGCCAACTTTTTTGAAAACAAATGGGTTAGGTCCCTATCCAGTCATTGGGTTATGACCCTTTTCAAGCACTCAAGCAAAAAAAGAAAAAATTGTGAAAATTGAAAAAGCTTACGTACTTTTGCAATATTTTTTAAAACTTGAAAAATCTTCAAAAACAATTGATGCATGTGTTTCTTGCATTTTTTGCATATTTAGCACTCTAGGAATGAGGTTTGGAGGTGAAAGAAGGCTTATTTCAGGGGAAAGACCCTTTATTTCTTTTTTCTTTTTTCATTTTTTGTCTATATCTTTTTCGTAGCGTATCGACTGATATGCCTCCGATACACCCGTGATATGGTCTTTTCCACTGTATCTCATATTGAACTTTAAAAGATACGATAAGATATGCTCCGTATCAGGCATATCATGCCGAAATTTGAAACCTTACTTGCAGCAGAAACAGTGCCACATAAATGCCATCGCATTTCAATTCTAACTGCTAAAAATCTGTTTGGTTAGTGTCATTATTGCTTGAAACACTTGAAAAATGGCTACACTTGAAAATTGGTAAGGGGGACCATTGTTGGAAACATCAAATAGATGTGGGTCACAGATCACAATGGCTATGATGATGTGGCATCCGACATAGCATGTTGAAGTTAACTTATGATCAGGTGCATCACAGAGATGTTACACGTACACTGCATATACCCCACTGAATACCTATTTTCTTCTATATGGTCAAATCCTAACTTTTTTGGGGGTGTTTGCTACAGTGGCGTTGTGTTTCTGTTGCATTTTAGGTTGATCAATACGATTTGTGAGAAATGTGTTGCCACATCATATATGAGTGCCACTGTCGTCTGTGTTCTTCATATTTGCTGCCATGGTAGCTTTTGTTGCTATAGAAAGCAGGCTTCTGGTCTTCCGGACTCCTGAACACTTCCAGCTGTGGCAACTGGTGTCAGATCACATGGTGGCTTTTTTTTTTTTTTTTCTTTTCTTTTTATTTTTGGTATCAAGGTTATGTATATTTGGGTCGGATCACATTTGATCCAAGTGCCCCTTTGAATTGGTTTTGCTTTTGTTTGTCTCTTCTTTCTCATCAGAGAGGAAAAAATGGACCGATTGATCTAAGTATCTAACCATTGGAAGCATACAAGAGAGGAAAAATATGGACCATATGATTTACAAAAAAGGACAATTGGAAGTATGTAAGAGGAAAAAGATAACTAATCTCTAAAGAGAAACCTGAAAGAAGCTTGGGAGGAGAGAGGAATTTAAAGCTGTTGAAGAAGAGAAGAAAAGAATTCTTACGGAGTTAGAGGAGTTGGATAGTAGAGAACAAAATGGGACTCTTGATGCATTAAACGGAAGTAGAAGAGAAGATTTGAGAAAGGAATGGGAACTGATCAGAAGAGAAGAAATTTACTGGAGACAAAGATCAAGAGTGAGATGGCTGAAAGGAGATAATAATTCCAGATTCTTTCACACTTATGCCTCCGGAAGGAGTAGGAAAAACTTCATCTCCAAGCTGAAATTGAACCAGAGGGAAGTGGAGAGTCCTGTGGAAATTAAGGAAGCCTTCCTTTCCTTCTTCGAAAACCTTTACTCCAAGGATAGTAATAACCAGTTTACATTGAACAGATGGGAAGGCACAACTCTATCAGCTGAAAAGAGGGTTTGGTTGGAAAGAGCTTTGAAGAGGAAGAAGTTAAAAAGGCCATCTTCAGCATGGATGGAGATAGGGCTCCAGGACCAGATGGATTTCCCTTCTTTTTCTTCCAGCAGTGTTGGGAAATAGTAAAGTCAGATCTCATGGATTTTTTCAGGGACTTTTCACTCTTCTGCCATTGTTAACAAAGGCCTAATTTCAACCTTTCTCTGCCTCATCCCAAAGAAAGGGGGAGTTTTGGAAGTTAAAGACTTAAGACCAATAAGTTTGATAGGGAGCATCTATAAAATTTTGGCTAAGGTCTTGGTTAAAAGACTTAAAGAAGTCCTAGAAGATCTAATTTCCCCAAACCAATTTGCTTTTGTAAAAGGGAGACAAATTGTGGACAGCATTCTAATTGCAAATGAGTGTGTGGTAGACAGAAAATCCTCCGGGAACCCAGGGGTCCTAGTGAAATTAGATCTGGAAAAGGTGTATGATAAAGTGGACTGGGATTGTATTTTAGATTGCTTAAAGATGAGAGGTTTTGGTAGCAAAATGGATCAGGTGGATTAAGGGTTGCATTGGTTCTTCATGGTTTTCTGTGTTGATAAATGGTGAAGGGAAAGGCTACTTTAAGGCTAGTAGGGGTCTTAGACAAGGTTGCCCGCTTTCCTCCTTTTTATTCACTTTGGTAATGGACATCTTTAACTATCTCTTCAATAAGGCTATTCTCCTTAACTTGGTGAAAGGATTCGAAGTGGGAAGGGACAAGATTCACATTTCACACTTGCAGTTTGCTGATGACATAATTTTGTTTTTGGATGCCTCCATAACCAACATCACAAACGCTAAAAGGATAATTGAATGTTTCGAACTTATCATTGGTTTGAGGGTTAACTTTTGCAAAAGTTCTATAGTAGCTCTTAACTCAATGGAAGGGGAACTTCTGGAGAGCTTCAAATCTTTGTTGGGGTGTAAAGAGGGGAGTCTTTCTATCGAATATCCAGGGATGCCTCTTGGAGGGAATCCAAAATCTCTCAATTTCTAGAGACCAGTGGTGGAGAAATGTGAGAAGAAACTATCATCTTGGAAGAAGTGTTATCTCTCAAAAGGGGGAAGGCTTACTCTCTTGAAGGCCTCCTTAGCAAATTTGCTAGTCTATTTCCTTTCAATCTTCCATATTCCAACCAAAGTCAGAAATCAGATTGAGAAGCTTCAAAGGAACTTTCTTTGGGAAGGAGGTGGGGAAAAGAGAAGTCACTTAGTCAGTTGGAAACAAGTATGCAAGCCTAAAGAGGAAGGTGGTTTGGGAATTGGGCACTTAAAAGAGAAAAATTCTTCTCTCTTAGGTAAATGGCTGTGGAGGTTTCCTAAAGAACCCAATGCTCTTTAGACAGTTGTTATCTCAAGCAAATATGGATCAAATGTAAATGGGTGGGATAGCAATCTCCATTTGAACAGGATAAAGTCCACAAATCCATGGAAAGGTATCAACCCATACTTTTTCTTTCCTTTTATAAGATATAAAGTGGGAAATGGCTCTAAAATAAAATTCTGGAGAGACCTTTGGTGGGGGGAATCTACCCTTGCAGCCTCCTTCCCTAGACTTTTTAATCTTACCCTTGACCAAGAAGCCACTATTTCTTCTTGCCTTCCAGACCAAACTGTTGAGAACACCCTAAACCTTCAACTCAGAAGACCCCCAAGGGATTTGGAAATTTCTGAATTAATAGACTTAATTCAGACCCTTAAAGAAGCCTACATCTCCCCCTCCTATTATGACACCCGAGTCTGGACCCTGCACCCCACTGGCGAATTCTCTTCTAAGTCTATGTTCAAGGTTTTGATTGCTGATGAACAACATCCCTCCTTTCCTTTTAAGAAGATCTGGTGTAGCTATATCCCCTCAAGAGTTTGTTTCTTTGTCTGGGAAGATCTTGTGATATCTTGCAAAAAAGGTTTTTGGGAAGACTGTCCATCTCCCCTCATGTTTGTTTTTATGCTTCAGTGAAGGTGAATCAGCAGATCACATTTTTCTTCAATGCAAATTCACCCAAAAGATTTGGTTCCATTTCCTGAAAATGGCAGGTTACAGCTGGGCTATACCAAAGCATATTATGGACTTTCTACGTCAATGTCAAGGAACAGGTTTAAGTAAAAGGGGTAAAGTTTATTGGCAATCAGTGCTATATGCAGTGTTGTGGGGAATTTGGGATGAAAGAAACAAATGGCTCTTTGACAACAAATTCAGGCCCCTGGAGGAGTTAATTTCAGACATTACTTACCTTTGCAGCCTCTGGACGGTGAACTCAGATCTGTTCAAAGGACTCTCAGTCAATGATCTCAATAGAGATGCTTACCCCTTTTATTTCTCCCTCACCTCCATCAATCATCCTTGAGATATCCTGACCCATCAGTGAAGGAGTGATGACCCTAAAGTCCTAAACTTCGATGGAAGTGCCTTAGGTAACCCCGGATTAGCTGGTATTGGAGGAACACTAAGGGATGAAAGGGGCAACATTTGCTGGACTTTTAGCGGTCCAATTGGTTTGGCAGATTCCACAAAGGCTGAAGTAATGGCTGCTCTCACAGGAATCAGAATAATTAAAAGTTTGGGAATCCAAAATTTAATCATCGTAGGTGATTCAGCAAATACTATAAAATGGTTAAGAGACAAAGAGGGGGGACCTAGGAGATTGAGTCACTATTTGGCAGAGGCTAGGGACTCTTTGGACTGTCTAAATGTAAAATTAGTTTGGATTCCTAGGGAACACAATCATACAGCTAGCTAATGTGGTGTGTACTTGGAGCATTTGTATAGCGACAAACTTCCTCCTTTGTAACTTGTAGGGGTTTTTCCCCTGCTTTGTACATCTTCTCATGTACCTCTTCTTCCCTTAATGATTCCTGGTTAAATTTTCTCAAAAAAAAAAAGACTGATCTCTATAAATCTAACGTTGGATAATTAGATTTGCATGTGTACAAGTTGTTCACCATCAGATTTGCATAATCAAACTGTAAATAGATGAATTGGATCATACTGTACCATGTTGGTTTCTCAAAAATATATATTTTTTGGTAAAGGTTTCTAACAAATAGTAGTGGGCGAAAATGGAAAGTTGCTAGTAGCGATTTAAACAGGGCTATGAAACAGATTTATGCAAAAAATGCTGAAAAAATGCCTATTCAGCAATAAACACAACCAAACAAGTTTGTGTTAAAAACACAAAAAAAAACACCATGCCGTTGCACTGCCATTTTTAGAAGGAAATGCAATGCAAAAAATGGCAATGTTACCAAACATTACCTCAATGAATGTGACGTTTGCATTCTTGCATCAGTTATCTTTTTCTTGTGTCTTTCTTTGACACAAATTGCCACCTCATAAATTGTTTGTATATTTAAATATAGACTGTTCCATCTTCCTAATTTATTATTATCCCAATTAATTCTGCCTCCAGATGATAATGAGTTTGAGGATGTCAACATTATACGACCAGATGATTTTTACCAATCCCGGGATGCAGATGGTGGTCTGAATTGGTAAGCCTGAACTTTGCTTGAAACAGCAATGGCATAGGAGGGGGGCGGGGATTATATTTTTTGTGAGTATTTGATGATATCCCACCCGTTTCTACAGTTTTACTGTACCATAGTATTCAGTTACAAGCATGAAACCTCCTTTTTACAGTTTCCAAGTGAGGCAGACTAGTTTCTGTACCATGTCTCATTTATGGTGACCCTCGTACTCGTTTTTACTTTATTCTGCTAATCTGAAGATTGAGAAACGGCCATGGTTTGCTTATCATAGAATCCAAAATGTTCAAACATAATTCCTGGCATCCTCAGACGTCTGTGTTAAGTGTTGGTCCATTAGTCCATCTGCTATATCATATGTTCGCTGGACTTTGATGATCCATCGATGAAATGAGCCATTACGTCATTGATTTCTTCCTTTGTTCCAACATCGGGCCACTACACTAAGTATGTCCACTACGGGCTTCAGTTTCCAGGTTCTACTCTAATACATGTTTGATATGTATTATGGACAAAGTGGTAGATACATATTAATACATACATGAAAAAATCTATCTTTCTGGGAAGATATGATACCGAAAAGCCTTTGACCAATCAAAGCCCCCGTGAATTTTGATGTAAACCCACCTGATTGGTGACACTGTTATTATGCTGGTTGATTGGTTTTAAGCTTTTCCTGTATCATGTCAGTCCGTCATCATACTTGAACCCTATACATACTCTATCTCAAACTTTCATTCTCTTGGTGTATTGGATGGTACATGTCTTAAATCATCTTTAACTCCTACTCTGACCCTCTCATCCCCTGCTAGTTCAAAATTTTGAATTCGGATTTGCTCCTCACCGACTGTGCTTCGCACCAACCTCACAGCACATCACAGCCGTGGATTGGGAACATCTTTCCATTAATGATAACATCAACTATGGGAGATATTCTCAATGCATACATGCGATTGCTGAGGTTGGTGTGAAGCACCGTCTATGAAGAGCAAATCTGATCTCGCTGAGGTTGGTGTGAAGCACGGTCTGTGAGGAGCAAATCTGATCTCCAAAATTGTCACATATCAGGGTGTCTTACATCGCATCAGCCTTACTCTGATACACTAAATATTAAATATTTTAAGTTTTTAATATTTTCAGGGGTGGCCTTGTTAAGACCCTGGTCCCCTGTAACATTTTGAGAAAAGGGCAGCATCAAATGGCGCAATGGGGATTTGGGTGTATCACCAAATAAAAGAAAAAATCCTCTGCCTATCCCTCTATTAGCTCTCTAACTCCATAATCATCTTTCCTATTAACTCTGACCCTCAATGTGTGAACATTTTATGCTAATACTAAAAATTGAATCCTGACCTTGAACCTGGCATCCACATTACAATACAATACAATATATAGGAGAGTTCGTCAGGGTGATGAAATTATCCTATGGCGTTTTTTCAAATCTCATAGATGAGTATCCAGCAGGTTTGGATGGTTTATTGCTGGCCAAGTCCTTGGGTCTTTCCAGTTTAACAGTTATTTCGGACTCTTATGCTAGTTCAAATTGTTACTGAATTGGGTATGGTATTGGATTGACAAGCATAGAAAGGAAGTTAGATTCTTTGAAAGGGTTGAGTTTTTCCATAACTACAGAGAAGCCAACAAACCTGCGGACACGCTTACCAATTATGCTCTGGATCATGAATCTTTTCTCTTCTACTCGACTGATGAAATGCAAAGCCATATTAGAGATCTAGTTAATGAAGACAGAATGGGTCTACCTTCTTTACGCTTGTCTTAGATTATATGTTTATTTTAAAGGTTAATAGTTTGTTTATATATTTATGAGCTGATGACCATTTGTATAGCTTCTCTAGAGAGGTGAGGCTTTTTATGTCCCTGTTTTGATTAATAAAATTATCAGTGGTTGCCCCTCCATGGAGTAGAGTTTGGAGTTCAAAAAGAAATTTAACCTCTGATCAGTCCTCACCAATTATACAATTAGTGGCCCACATGTCCATTCCCTTCCACCGGGGCATTTCTTCTAACTTCCAACCTTCGAGAGATATTCACAAAGACTTGTTAACCAGACATCTCTGTCAATGAGGATCTTGATGACTAAACTTCTGTTCTATTCTAAAGGATCCTGTAAATCCTCGTGGGGATCCCTGCTTAGTAATATATATTTGTGTTAATATTTTTAAAAGTATAGTTGAATATTTTTGAATATATTTCGATCCATTTTGATAAGATTGTAAATTGTAACTATTATATTTAAAATATTGGAATCAAATAGAAATAAAAAATAAAATGAATTTAACATCATAAAAATTAGTGGGGAATGGGGATCCCTGTGGGGACGGATAGGGGAAACTATATCCCTGTTGGTGGGGACGAGGATGGGGATAGGGACGGGAATTTTCATGGGGAGTGGCACCCTGTTCCCACCCCATTCCATTCACATTCCTAAGCAGGACAGGGTATATGTGAGGTCAATTGGTCCTGTATTTTTTGTTTTTCGCTTCATCATTGGTCCTGTATGATGAATACACAAAACTAGTTTATAGTGCAGGAACCATAATAAAGTATATTAATAACAATAAAAATAAACAAAACAAATCTAACTTAACTAATATATAAAATTAACTATCACCAACTTAACACATAAGTTATACTAACATAATATTAACTTAATAAAATTAACATAACTTAATAAAGTAATTTACAATATTAAAATTAATGAAATTTTAAATAATTRTTAATATCCTATATAAAGTTTTGAAATATTAATAAAAATTACACAGATGTGAGAGGGAGCACTTGCATACAGATGCGAGAGAAAGAGAACTCCCC
>NW_010729156.1:1442633-1458239 GCF_000365185.1 Nelumbo nucifera | reverse complement strand
ACAAAGAGAAAAGCTTCATAGACAATAGCCTGGAGAAAATTATGTTTGCCAAAGCAAGTGGGTGGTATGGGGCTAAGACAGTCTACAGATGAATAAAGCCCTATTTAGTAAGCAAATTTGGAGACTCATGACGTGCACAAATAATATATGGGCAAGGGCAATGAAGGAAAGATAAAAGCAAGCACATGGTTTCTTAAGAGAGCTAAAACCAAACCTAATGTATATTATCAAAGATGGGGTGAACATCCAGGCTTTAGAAGACCCATGGATCCCATTGATCCACGAAGGAAACCCCACACCCCAAAACGAAGTTCCTCCAACAAACCAACACATTAAGGCAGTGGACTTCCTAACAGAGGAAAACTCTTGGAATTAGACAAAGTTGAATATGTTTTTCATCCCCAATGATGCCCAAAAATCATTGAGATACAAACTAACTTAGAACTGGATTCTAACAAGTTTATTTGGAAGAAAACTCCATCAGGGTGATTTGAAAGTAAGTTCATGCTACAGACAATTAATAGCCAATTCCCCCACATCATCTTCCCCTCACTTCAATTGGAAGCTATTATGGAAAACAAAAATACCACCTCACTTCCAAGTCTTTACTTGGAAACTCCTATGGGATGGGGTCCTCACAAAGGAGAAATGTAATGCTTGGCTTTATAAGAATGAGCTAAAATGTGCACTATGTAGACAAGAAGCGAAGACAACAAATCATCTATTCTTTACTTGCGCCTATGCCGGATCAATTTGGTGCCATGCACAAATTGGACTTAACCTAGAGAGAGCAAGGGCCAAGCCAGTCCATAAAATCATTACAGAGTGTCTAAACACATTAAAAGCAACAACAGATAAACTGACAAGTCTCCATCTATTCGGTAATGGCTGCCTCATCTTCTACTTTTTAGGGAAAGCCAGAAATAAATATATATTCAAGAACACCTTATGGCATCCACAAGAATTGTTAACAAAAGTTGACCAATACAGTGAGTCAATGCAAAGTCAAATCCCATCTACAACCATGGGGCCAAGTGCTGCATCTACGACCAACCACACTTTACTTATTGATGGATCTTTTGACCCGTGCATAGGTAATGTAGGAAGGGCATTCATCACCAAACTCTCCACAGAAAAAACCCTTCCAGAAGGTGCACTTTGTTGGGCAGGAGGATCATTTAAGTGTGACCCGGTAATCTGGGTGATCATTGAGAGAAACAGGAGGATCATTTAAGTGTGATCCATTCAGGTATCATTTCACTGTTGGTTGATAAATAAAGCTATAATAATTAATTTATTAATTCATTATTATTTGAAAAAAAATCTCATTCCTATCAGTTGAAGCTTGTGGATCCCAATCCCAACACTAACCTAACAAAATATTTCAACCATGCATTGGAAACATCTCCCCCTATAATGAAGGCTATGTGAGAGGTTGGTGTGAGGATGAATAGATCGTTCCATTAAAATGAAGGTGAATTGAGAGAGAGAGGAGTGGATAAGCAGACCATCAGACCTCATGAGATAAGGACAGTATGCATCCCCATTAACTAAGGAACTCAACTAATTGGGGCAAAAAATGTATTGGATTCTTCTGTAGTCCACCAAAAATGTGTGTTTGTTAGAGAGAGAGAGAGAGAGAGGTGGATAAAGAGATCGACCATCAGTCATCATGAGATAAGGACAATATGCATCCCCAGGAACTCAACTAATTTGGGCTCAAATCCATCAATTTGGGCAAAAACTGTATTGGATTCTTCTATGGTCCACCAAATAAGTTGCCAAGTCAGATGGTGGCTGTAGAGTTTGCTATAGCCAACACAAGACATGTGGCAGAGCCACAAGCTTTTCTTGAACAACCCATTGCGAAACATAAATAATGATTGTGGGGATCTGCTCCTGGCAAAATGCTTCCACACCCTCGCATGCATTGTAGTCGCACATGGAGAACATTTCCCATACTTGTATGTTGTCATTTATGGAAAGATGTTTGTGAATTGGTTTGAAGAGTGCTATGTAAGGAGCAGATTTGAATTCAATTTTAATGTATTAAACCAAGGGGAATAAGCTTTTTTTAACTCTCTCATTTACACTTTTTAGTTTACATCAGGTGGTGTGGCTCCTCTAATTTTATTAAATAGAATCAAATAAGCCTAGGAAGGGGGGCATGAAAGCCAAAAGCTATACAAGATGGTCATTGGCTCAGAAATAAAAGAAGTTTGATGAACCACAAAACTCAAAACCAATGAAGCGTGGGAGAAGACCCAAACCATCAAAGTGAACGAACTAGTTGCCTTATCTGAAGGGGGAGATCAATTAATTATTGAGTGAAGCAAGAAATAAACATTGTGATCCATTGCCAAATTAGTAATAGAATCAGCCAATACAACATGATATGGTTTGGATTACTGACCAATGATACTAATGATACTAATGTGAGTTGGTTCCATTATGTTTGGAATTCTGGTCTCCCTACCAAAATATCTATTTTTGTTTGGAAATTTCTTCATGGTTCAATACCTCTTCATGATGCCATAAAAAAAAGAGGTATTCAACTTGCTTCCAAATGCAATTGTTGTGGTATCCACTGTGTTGAAAATATTAATCATGTCTTTTGCAAATGGAGCAATGGCAAACGAGCAGTGGAACTATTACAACAATCTATTCAATGTTCCTGTTTTCCATCAAGCAAATCAAGAAAACAACTATATGTTGGGTTTACTAGCAACCCCCTATGGAGCTTCTTTTCAAATTGAATGTAGATGGGGCAAGTCTGGAAAATCCATGTGAGAGTAGATGAGGTGGTATTTTGAAAAGCAGTTATAGAGATTTCTGTTTTGGCTTTCATAACTAAAATGGTAATAACTCTTCCATCCTTGCTGAATTTCTAGCTATTAGGGATGGCATTACACTATGCCTCAATAATGGAATACTGGAGGTTGAAATTGAAACTGATAACGAGTGCTTAGTTGATATCTGTTTTGGTAAGTTCATAGTGTTTCTTGTAAAATTACTTATTTCTGGCGTGAAATTAAGAGAATGAGCTCTATTATGCAGATAAAATTCTCTTATTTTCTTAGAGAGGGAAATCGATGTGTGGACATTTTGGCCAATAGAGGAATTGATTAGAAGAGCTTCCTTGAATACAACTCAATGCAAAACATTCTACATGACCTTGTGAAGCTAATTAAAGAAGACTATCAAAGACTTCATGTTCTTCGTATAGGGTAATGGTTTCTTTGCTTTAGTTTGTTTCTTTTTATGGATTTTTGGGCTGGGTTGAGATGGTGAGATTGTGTGCTTTGCATTTCGGTTTTGGAGCAAGGCAGGTTATGTCCTCCCCTATTTCTATCTTTTTACTTTTTGATAATGGTTAATTGATAAAATTTAAGGTAGCCGCCCTTCCAAAAATATGCATGTTTTAAAAACTTAAAAAAAATTCTTGGTGAAAGCAGGATTGGATCCCAAGTCTCAGCTACAAGTAGTTAGAGACCTTACCATCCAACAAATTGGTCATTTGCTTTTGATTGGAATAGGCTTAATTATCATCTATATGTTTGATCAATGTCAATCACTTAGCCAGGGTCCATTACTTGGTTGATGTAGCAGTTGTACGAAAAACTGCCACACAGATATAAGGTAGGAAAAAAAGAAGCTTTGTAGTCTCAAATACTTATTCATTTAGATAGTAATTTAAATTATGTCATTTAACGTTCTCTTCACTTCTGAAAGCATCATGAAAAAATATGGGTTTTAATTAAACAAAATATTGGTGCAAGAGGAGATATTTTGGGCACAAAATCAAAGATTGATTGGATGAAATTAGGGTACAAAACAACATTCTTCCTTCTAATTAGGAGAAACAAGAATTGAATAACAAGAGCTAAGAAATGAAGTGGGGAATGGACAAATGGGTTTGAGGAAATCAAGGAGATATTTGTTGATACTTTTGAGGAAAGATATAGGGGAAGAGACCAACAAGCCTTAAGTGGTAGATGACTTCGAAGTTAAAATTTATGAGGAGCAAAATCATGAGCTAATAAATGAAAATTCGGACTAGGAAATCTGGGAAGCTATGATTTCCATTGGAGATCTAGAGGCATTTGGGCTAGATGGCTGAATGCACATATACATACATACATACATATATACACACACACATATATATATATATATTAAATGAAAGTCTTCAGGCTACAACCCCCCACCATTCAGACATGTGACATTCTCATTTTTCTAGAAACTAGTAAACGTATACGTGCATTTGCATGTGACAAAATCTCTTAAGACCATTGGGTTCTCGGACAAATTGAATAGAACCTTTGTAGTTTTTGAACGGTTATAAGTGGTAGTTCGGAACAGTTATAAGTAGGCAGTTTTTGAGGTGAGTGTAGAGGTCATATATGCCCTTTTTATACCCATAGTATGCTTAGACAAAAGGGTAAAAAATGTCCAATGAAAATTCCAGAAAAAGGGCATTCATTCTTTTATAGGTAGTATAGATTTGCTAAAGCTCACAACTCACTTCAACCATTCAGACAAGTGGCTTTCTTATTTTCTACAAAGCTAGAAACGTGGCATTTTTTTGAGAAATTGCTGCTAAAGCTCACAACCCACTACTACTATCTAGACATGCGGCATCCTATTAAATCAAGAAATAGGATTTGAAAAGTGGGTAGTTTCACTCTTAAACATTCTCAATAGACAGTTATTTATTAGCTTTAACATATGTTTATCCATAATCAAATACAAATGGTGGGACCCATTAAAAGATTATCATAAACCTACGTTTGTTTTAAATATTTTTTTTTCAAAAAGAAAATACTTTATTAATTACAAACTTGATTTAACTTTTAGGAAGCAACCTACTTTAACTTTTAAAAACAAATAACTCAAAATAGATTTATTAGATAAATAGTAAATAGCAAATAAATTGGGTTATTGTTTACCAATAAGATCTTATTTAATATCTTAAATCAAATTAAAAAAGACAAATTAATAATGGGTTTCAAATAATATAGGTCAGAATAGATTGTCAATTACAAAGATGCAAGGCCGATATTAATTTTTTTTTAATTTAATTTTTGATAACTAAATAGTAAACTTCAAACTAAATTATATACACATTTAATTACCTCTTATTATGTACGGGGTCATTCTCTAGGTATTATAATAATGTTGTACCTAATCTTACTAAATGTAACTCTAACTAGGATTTTAAGCCCACCAGGGGTTTAAGATAAGGAGACGCCTTATCACCCTATTTATTCGTGTTCTACAGGGAAGTTCTTACTAAGCTCATCTATAAGGCAAATCTATGGTCTATGCCTCAAGTAATGGTCCAATCATTCCAATTCTCCAGTAGTTTACAGATGGTTGTTTGATTTTTGCAATTGCAAACTTGGATAATGCAACAAAAATCAAGGAGGTAATAGAAAATCATGCCCTAACATCTAGATAAAAACCAAATTTTAATAAATCAACAGTTATGTTTTCAAAAAATATCCTTAAGAGAGCTCAAAGAATAATATGAAGAATTTTAAGAATTCCCATTTAGAAAAAAAAAAAACAATTGTATCTCGAAGTGCCACTAATAGATACAAGGGTGACAGCTCAAACCTTTGAGACAATAAGGGAAAGAATGTCCAAGAAACTAGTGACTCGTATCAATTCAAATCACTCTATAGTGCCTTAGTTTTTAATGAGGATTTTCAAATTTAAGAAAAAAAAAAAGAAAACTTCTTGAGGACATGGATAGGAATCTAAGGAATTTCCTATGGGATAAAGGTGAAAAAAATCTTTCCACCTAGTAGGACTAGGATGGAAGAAGGTACGCTAACCTAAGATGGACGGAGGCTGGGGAATCAAAAAGCTCCAATGGGTAAACGTACAAGTAGAACTAAATTTGGATGGAGATAATAATCCAACCAAGTAACATATGGGTTTAATTCGTAAGAGCTAAATGCCTAAGAAAGGAATCGTTTTGGAAGGTTAAAATTAAAAATAATAAAAAAAAGAAACACATGAGCTTGGAGGGAGATCCTCAACCTAAGAGAGTTACTAAAAACATGGATAAGGTGGAAAATGGGGGATGGTAGAACAATAAAATTCTGGTAAGAGATTTTGGCAGGAGACAAATCATTAAAAGAAAAAGTTGAACCTCCCATTGGAGAAAGAAAATTTGTGTAGTGTTTCTAGTAATTCTGGGATGAGAGCAGCTTTGCCATTTCCGAGGTGAAGAGGTCGGGGGTTCTACTTGAGAACAGTCAAAAGATGTCAAAGTCTTTGGGATGTGGTCATAGGGGAAAAGACTCTAACGATCAAGTTAGTCTATCAAGGGTAATTGGAGCCACATAGTTAATAAGCAAAATCAGCAAGAGAATACGAGTGCACATAATTAGAGAGGTACCTGAAGCCATGGAGTCCCTTATATAGCCGACAAGGTTCAAAATAATACGTATTGTATCGGAGCCTTCCCGATATGCCCCTATGTGTTTCGGGTTGGCGAGTGGTTCAGGGAGTAGACTGTTCTTAGACCGGTCCCTCTGAACCACATTAAAAAAAAATAATAAAACAAAAGAAAAGTGCTGATATAGGCTGAAATGCCCTACCGGCATATCGCCCTATATCAATATTTTGAACCTTGGTAGCCGGAATTGCTAGGGAGCCTTCGTGAAAGGCGCCGTGTAATGGCTCTACTTGTCGGGGGCCATTATTGTGGGAATTAATGGGAGTGTGACCTATGCAATTGAATGTTACCCTGCCATATTTCGCTAGGGAGGGACTGATCGTAATAAATCATCCACATTGAGTGCTCCTGCATTGATGACAATGGGAGAAGATAGGGATGCCCTTATATGATGTCGAGATGATAAGAATACCCTTGTGAGGTGCCACGTGTCGTCCATTGATGGGTGATCAATGACTAAGGGTGAGCAAAAAAAAAAACTGAAAAAACTGAACTGAAAATTTGGTTAATCAGTTCGGTTTCGATTAACCAAAATAGAAAACTAACGGTTAAACGAACCAACCGGTATGTATATATTTATATTATATATATTATATTTTCTATACATTATAAATTAATAAATATGCATTATAGATAAATATATATTTATAATATATAATATATAATTTATTATTTAAAATATAATATTATTATATATATTTCTAGTATTTTATTATATATTTATATATTTTCCTATAATAAATATTGTAAATAATAAAAATAGAAAAACTGACAAATCGAACCGATCAACTGATTGACTTCGGTTTGTTTTTGATTACCGGTTTTGCAAAAACCGAAAAGCCCGATTCAGTTTCAAAAATTAGCCCATGGTTTAGTTAAGCTAACCGTGAGCACCCCTACCAACGACAGTTGCCCCTTATTCCTTTGGTTGAGGTCGAGGTTGATATCAGGTTAAGCGTATAGACCTCGTTTTGGGGAAAGGCAGGTTTATGTCTCTGATCATGTGCAATAGGATTGCCATGTTAAAAGCTGTTTGCTGGCAGCAGATATGGGTTCTTGTTGTTTGAAAGCCATGGAGGTTTCATAACATGCAAGAGGTTAGTGACTATATCTTTCTTTTAATAAGGTCCATTGATTTATGACTACCCATTATGAATAAAGAAGGTGTAGAAAGAATATATATCCATATCCATTACATCATACACGTATATAATTATTAATGTCAGAAATTTAAAATTTTTAAAATCTAATATAAGAAATTTTAACTTTTATAAATAAATTTTAAATTTTTAAGATTTTGTTAACTAATCATGAAAAAATTAGTTCTCAAACGGAACCTAAATAAATCAAATTTGGATCAATCCATATCCTGTTCAATTCAATCCAGCCCTATTATAAAGGCTCTTCAAATGCGTATTCATCTAAAAGGGTCTCATCGGTCCACTCCCCATCTATCACAAGAACTCTACCCATAAAATATTACAGATATGCATCAGGGAACCATGCATAAGTAGGAGTGAAAAATGGGTGGGCTGGGTGTGGGTTGAGTATCAACCCATCCACATTGACCCTCTAACCCATTTGTTGCCCTATTTATTGGGTCTTGGTGGGTCACAACTAGACCTGTTCATGGGCCGGGTGGTCCGACGGGCTGGCCTGGCCCGGCCCGACCCCCGGACGGGCTTGAACAGGATTTTTGGCCCACGGGATTAACCTCGGGCCAAAAAGCCCGGCCCGCATAAAATTCGAGCCGGGTTCGGGCTTTGCCAAAATAGCCCGACCTATAGTTAAACTTAAGTAAACCTGGCCCGACCTATAGTTAAACTTAAGTAAACCTAGCCCGACCTATAGTTAAACCTAAGTAAAAACCCTATGTGATGTCTATTTGAATAAATTTTTTGATTTGAGGTCATTGATTCACTTGTAGATCCATTGTTCATTTAAATAGGGGAAAAAACATTTAAATTAAAATAGAAAAATGTCAGAAAATTTTGAATTTCTTTTATTAGGTCGGGCTTCGGGCTCGGGCTCGGGCTCGGGCCTAACAGTTTTCTGTTAATAAAGAGTCAAAGCCCGGCCCGAGCCCGGCCCATGAACAGGTCTAGTCACAACCCACCTTGACCCTGACTCACCCTAACCCACCCATATGACCCGTTAACCCAAAGCAATTTTTAAGAAAATATAAATATTTTAGCCAAATAAAAATACAAATAATAAGAAATTTGTTAAAAAATATTAATAAAAACAAAAAAATTGTAAAAAAACTGCTAATCAAGACCAAAACTGATATAAAATTGTAGGGAAAAATGAAAATAATAAGATTAAAAAATATTGTTTTAAAAAGTAGAAATTGCATAAAATATCTAAACTAAAAAAATCAAAATTATTATATATTCCAAGACAAACTTGTGGAAAAATAAAAAATAATAAAATTCAAAAAAATCAAAAAAGAAAATAAAAT
The DNA here is from genome assembly GCF_000365185.1 of Nelumbo nucifera. The sequence continues at coordinate 1,449,309 of NW_010729156.1, read as the reverse complement.
TGTATAAAAACACAGAAAAAACAGAAAAATTATACAAGAAAATTGCAGGAAATTATAAAAATTAAAACATAAAATTATATAAGTTGCAAAAAAAATTACAAAAAAGCAAGAAAACATAAGTTATAAGAAAATACATAAATTGTAGCAAATATAAAAAATACAAAAAGATATATAAATTGCAAAAAAATAAAGATTATAAAAAAGCAAAAATTGCAAATAAAAATACAAGAAATTCTATAAATGACAAAAAAACAAAAAATTATAGAAATGCTTAAAATGCAGCGTTCTACCACATCTAGTCCGCACTAGATTGTGAACCTCCATTGCCGGTTATCACTACAATTGCCAAAAAAAAGCATAGAATATACTTTGACCTTGCTTTGTAATGGCGGAAGCGGAAAAACTAGATTCGGGGTGAATGTGAGATGACCCGACCCGACTTGACCCGGAAAAACTGGGTTGGGTTGGGTCATGGGTCAACCCGTGGATTTAATTGGGACTATTGCATCATTATAAGTTTTCACTCTTCAATTTTTTCTATCTAGTCTTTACTCTATTGTCAATCCGTGGACTCTTTAATTTTTTTAGAATTTTAAATATATATTGAAAATTTTATCAAATTTTGTGTTTTCAACAATATTTTTTCGTATTTTGAGAAAAATATCGAGTGAAGTGGATATATGAATTAAATTGGGTGGATTCGGGTGAATGAGGGACAGGGTGCATCCAATCCATTATTCAAGCGGGATATAGATTACTCTTTTTTCAAGGTATTTTCAATTTTAGTTAGTTTAAAACCACATGCATGTTTTAAGTTGAACAAGGAAATAAGACAAGGAATAGATGAGGTAGGGATTACAGAAGTTGGAAGAAAAATAAATATATATTTTTTAATTTGAGGAATATTATAGAGTGATTGGGACATTAAAGTTTTGGGGGGGCCAAGAAAACACCTCAGTACATTTCTGATATTTAGTTACTTATTTATGATTTAAAGGTCCCCCTTGCACATGCCCATGTCGCCTAGTTTGTCCATTACTTATTGTTTGGCTGGCAGCGGAATCCATGAGTTTCAATAATAATGTTTTCTAAACTTGCTGGTACATTTATCTCCCAAAATAATTGTAAAAACTATTTACTGAACAATAATTGATAGGGGTAGATTTGGCCCGACCCCTTGGTTGTGTGACACGTGGAAGAAATCGGGGTAACCTGGCAGGAATGCTAGGTCGACATGGTGACATAGTACAACCATACCCCAAGAAGAGGCCCGAGCTCCCCAAAAGGGACCCACACTTCTTGGTAGGTGAAACCCGAGCTCTTCCTAAGAACCCAGAAGCTAACAAGCCCACGAGGGGCGAAGCCCGGACTAGCCCACCTCGGGTCAGTCCGGGTCGTATCCAGGCACCTCGGGATAGTAGGCCATACTCTCATCCGTACTCAAGACTTCACTTCGTGCACCACTCCGGCACCTCGGCTCCAGGTCGTGCAACTGTGAAACCGTACCTGACAGGTCCGTACTCTGAGGTAGCACGCCTGATTGGTCTAGATTTGACAGACGGCAATCACGTCGTAACGACCACCTGCTACCACCATCTCAGTTGTGGCAGAGACGGCCCTAATAGAGAGGACAGTGGCGGTTATGTCTACCCCCCACAGAGGCGGTTATTGGCAGAAACTTGGGAGTGAGTGCACCATATGGTTATAAAAGGCCTTCTTCCCCCAGAGAAAGAGGTATGCGATATTTGTGCTTTCTGGTCTTAAAGCCCCTTACTTTCCCTTGCCTTCTCAAGAGTATTAACTTGAGCTTCGGAGTATTCCCACTGGGTTCCTCCCCGAAAATCTCTTATTTCTTCCTTGTTTCAGGCATCTTCAGCTCCGTCAGAGGCAAGGTTACCGACAGCTAAGACCGATCGGATCATGCATCACCATTTGGCGCCGTCTGTGGGAAGACTTCAAAAAGCCTCCCTTAACCTTTAACTCTCTCCCAAAAGAAAACTTAGCATTCATGGCTTCCTCTGGCAGTGACAGACGTAACACCGACCTGAATGCTGTAGGGGAACACCCTCAGCCCGCCACTGTATGCATCGGACAGTTCATTGTCCCCCTCTCGGCGGACAGAATTCCTAGCCTCAATGCGCCACGAACAGTGGTGAATGTTCCCCTTCCCCCCTTTATTGAGACAACCTTCATCGAACCGACCGTTGTCCTTCTGGCGACCAGTCAGAATCAGCTTGATGGCTTGATGCAATGCATGCGGGCCATGCAAGCCCAAATGCAACAGTTTCAGCAACACCAACTCCATCAGTAGCAAGTACTACACCACATTTCTCAGTACCACTACCAACARCAGTTCCCCCAACTGCCTCAGAACCAACCACAGCTCCCACCTCGGCACCCTGCTATCAAGCAGGTCAAGCCCTCTCCTCAGGGTGGGCGCCTTCACAGAGGGGAAGCTTCCCAGCCTCAGACCTCCTCCAGAAGCCAGGCCTCATCCCCTAGCAGGAGGGAAAGACTAACTACCCCCGCTTCGCAGCTTGCCGGCAGATCGGGAACCTCCCAGCCAATCAAATCAGCACCACCTCGACACTCTAAGTTCGGGCTTCCACTCGCGGAGAACCAATTCGGCGTCCTGGCCGTAGACTACCACCAGCAGTCCGGGCTCATTGAGCTCGACAACACCGAAGCGAGCAGCGCCAATACCGGACCTTCCAAGCAACAGCGGAGTCGCCGGCGAAGTCGCCGAACTACCACCTGTGTCCTGCCCGAGCTCTGAGGTAAAGAAGAAGCAAGCTCGGGTGAGGTAAAAGTTGCTCTTATTCTTTCAGTCCCTTCCCCCCTATCATCAGAACTTCTCGCTGTTCCCATGCCCAAAGATTTCAAACTCCCATCGCTAGACAAATATGATGGGTCCTTTGACCCAGTGATCATGTTGATGCTTTCCAATCCTAGATGCACCTGACGAGGGCCAGCGAGTTCTGCATGTGTATGGCCTTCACTACCACCTTCAGGGGAGTGGCCCGCACCTGGTATAGGAACCTAGCCCTCGGGTCGATAAGAAGCTGGACCCAGTTTGTGCAAGTCTTCACCGCGTACTTTGTCACCAGCAAGCGGTGCCCCCGAATCGAGGAGAGCCTCCTTGGGATAGTCCAGAAGGAAGGAGAGTCCATCCGGGGCTGTATCAAGCGGTTTAACGACGCGTGCTTATAGATACCGCGCCTAGACCTCGCGGTACAACTCGCGGCGGCCAAGAGGGGTGTGACGCACAAGGAATTCAAATGGCACATGGTGGTCAACCAGCTCGTGACCATAACTGAATTCCTCAAGCTCGCAGACAGATTCATAAGAACGGACGAGGAAATCAACCAAAGAATTAAGGGCGGGTTCGAAAAAAGGAAGAGGGAAGGCGAATCTCCCAACCAAGATGACAGGAGGAAAAAAGACTCAGCTCGGGGGGCGAAGCCAAGTCAGCCGTTCCGAGCTCCCATGGCAGATCGGGCGGACTACGCGCCCTTAAACGCAAAGCGGGCTGAGATCCTGATGACGATCAAGGACACCCCATACGTGAAGTGACCACCTCGTCTGAAAGGGAACCCGAATGAGAGGAATAAAAATTTGTATTGTAGCTTTCATAGAGACCACTGTCATAGCACCGAACATTGTAAGAATCTCTGCGACGAGATAGAAGAACTTATCAGTCGCGGGTACCTAAGAATATTTGTACAACATAATAATAATAATAATAATAACAATAATAAGATAGGCCAACAGGGGGAGCACAACAGAGATGCCCCCGAATCCAGCAACCGGTTAGCAGAACAATCACAAAAGCAGCCCCCGGAGGAAAGGCCAGTTTGGGGAACGATCCATGTGATCGTTGGAGGATCGATTATAGCCGGATGCACCTCGGCAGCAGCTCGGGCATCAACTCGTGAGGCTGTCAGAGAAGAACAAAATCCACCAAAGCTGTCGAGGATGGAAGACCTCATATTCTTCACCGAGGACGATGTGCGCGGGTTCACTACCCCCATGACGACGCCCTCATCATAAAGGTAAAGATCAATGACTTCGAAGTCCGGCGCGTTCTTGTTGACTCCGGCAGTTCGGCAAACATCCTTTTTAAACTGGCCTTCGACAAACTCCAGTTTCGAGAGAGTGACTTAAAGCCCGCAAACACCCTGCTGGTCGGCTTCAGCAGGGAGGAGGTCAGACTCCTGGGAAAGGTCACAGTACCTGTGGAAGTCGGCACGTGGCCTAGCACGGTAAGACTCAGACACGACTTCTTGGTAGTTGCGACCCCCTCCCCATACAATGCCATAGTAGGTCGGCCGATCACCCACGCTTTAAAGGTTGTGGTGTCCACTTACTATTTAGCTATAAAGTTCCCCACGGACTTTGGCATTGGGGTAGTGCGGGGTGACCAGCTTGAGTCCCGCAAGTGCTACGTCGCCGCCCTCAAGGGAAAGGCCAAGGTGACTAGCGACCTCGAGCTGGAGTGACCCATGGAACAAAACGAGGAACGAGTTGTGCCCACGGAGGAGACTGTTCCCATCCCTGTCTCGGCAGAGGACCCAGCCAGATCACTTCAGATCGGTGCTTCCCTGGAGGAGCCATTGCGATCCGAACTAGTATGCTTCTTACTCAATAACTTATATGTTTTTGCTTGGTCTGCGGCAGAAATGCCCGGCATAGACCCTAACCTTATAACTCACAAGCTCAATATTGACCCTGTAGTTAGGCCCATTAGACAGAAGAAACGCAACCTAGCCCCAGAACGCTGGAGGGCGGTCGATGAAGAGGTTGAGAAGCTCCTCGCAGCAAACTTCATAAGAGAAGTTCATTACCCGAGCTGGGTAGCCAACCCCGTTTTGGTAAAAAAGCCAAACGGCAAGTGGCGCATGTGCGTCGACTACACCGACCTGAACCGAGCTTGCCCGAAAGATTGCTTCCCCCTCCCCAAGATCGACCGCTTAGTGGACGTGACCTCAGGATACGAGTTGCTAAGCTTCCTGGGTGCCTACTCGGGCTACAACCAAATCAGGATGGACCCGACCGACGAGGAGAAAACCGCCTTCATAACCGAGTTCGGCCTATACTGCTACAAGGTTATGCCCTTCGGACCGAAAAATGCAGGGGCAACCTTTCAAAGGCTTGCGAATAAGCTGTTTCAACCCTTAATTGGCACCAAGATAGAATGTTATGTAGACGGCTTGGTCGTCAAGACACACTTTTCGCATGAATTAATACAAGATTTGCATTCTGTCTTTCAAAATCTGCATCAATTTAGCATGAAACTAAACCCAAACAAGTGTGTCTTCGGTGTCACCTCGGGTAAGTTCCTATGGTACATCGTCAACTGGCGCAGTATTGAGGCCAACCCGGACAAAATAAAGGCCATCCTAGATATGAAATCACCCCAAAAAGTAAAAGAGATTCAGAGGTTAAATGGCAGAATAGCTGCTCTGAGTCGTTTTATGTCCAAATCGGCAGATCGCTGCCTGCCCTTCTTCAAGGCAATGAAAAGCAAAGGGTTCAAGTGGAACTTAGGATGCCAGCTCGCGTTTGACGAACTCAAAAGATACCTCGCCAATATCCCAGTTTTGGCCCGGCTCGAAGAGGGTGATGTTTTAGAACTGTACCTCTCGGCAAACAACGAAGTGGTTAGTTCGGTACTGATAAAGGAAGTAGATTGGGTCCAACGACCTATCTATTATGTTAGTAAAGTATTGTAGGGAGTAGAGACGAGATATCCAGAGATAGAAAAGCTAGCCTATGCGCTGGTCATTGCGGCCTGTAAACTCCGTCCGTACTTCCAAGCCCATACCATTATCGTCCTCACCAACAAACCCTTGAGGCAAGTATTGCTCAGGCCCGAGGTCTCTGGTCGATTGACGAAGTGGGCCATTGAACTCAATGAGTACGACCTCCAGTATAAGCCACGAACTGCTATCAAAGCCCAAGCCTTGGCGGATTTTGTTGTAGAATGCACATTCAGCTCTGAGGTCCTTAGCACGGTTGAGCACGAGTCTCCCAGTTCGGGTGAGCTCGGTGCTCCCAGGCCGGTTGAGTCCGAGCACCGTGAGGTCACACCTAGTTCGGTATCTCTCCTGGTTAGGCCAAGCGCGAACTGGGATGAAGAGCCGTGGATCCTTCACGTAGATGGTTCCTTAAATCAGCAGGCAGTGGAGCCGGTGTAGTTCTTCCAAGCCCATACCATTATCGTCCTCACCAACAAACCCTTGAGGCAAGTATTGCTCAGGCCCGAGGTCTCTGTTCGATTGACGAAGTGGGCCATCGAACTTAGTGAGTACGACCTCTAGTACAAGCCACGAACTGTTATCAAAGCCCAAGCCTTGGTGGATTTTGTTGTGGAATGCACATTCAGCTCCGAGGTCCTTAGCACGGTTGAGCACGAGTCTCCCAGTTCGGGTGAGCTCGGTGCTCCCAGGCCGGTTGAGTCCAAGCACCGTGAGGTCACACCTAGTTCGGTATCTCTCCTGGTTAGGCCAAGCGCAAACTTGGATGAAGAGCCCTGGATCCTTCACGTAGATGGCTCCTTAAATCAGCAGGCAGTGGAACCAGTGTAGTTCTTCCAAGCCCATACCATTATCGTCCTCACCAACAAACCCTTGAGGCAAGTATTGCTCAGGCCCGAGGTCTCTGTTCGATTGACGAA